>JADDOH010003484.1:0-114045 GCA_016648135.1 Agrypnia vestita
GGATGAACGGGACTGCGGGGACACTCTGGGTGGGTCTAAGTAGAGTTGCGCAAAGCCTCCACACAGTTAAAATGTGTTCAGTCAAGCAAAGGTGAAGCATTTCGAATCGGACCAGAGCGTCGTGCCTCAAACACAGCCGGAGGGAAGAAGCCCCTACGTTCTTTCACTCCCCTTGGCTCGACGAGCTCGGGCTCTGGTTATGAAAGTATGTGAATGTAATAACTCCGTACTCAAGGACGAGATAGGACGTTCCTCATGAACGAGAAATTATAAGATGCAGGTAGCAGTTCGACAGTCAATACTTATGCTCGGGGCCGCTTTAATGAACGAGATCTGTTAGCAGTTTAACAATCAATTTTTATGATCGGGACCGCATTCAGGCGCGCGATGGCATTACTAACACCATCATTCTCATCAGTCACCACCTTTTCTAACTTGCTGTCTACAGAGACCTTCGGGGTTCTCTCTTCCCGGCCAGCGAGAAACATATCAGGAACTACACAATCGACTGTAATAATCATGCTGTTTTACCATCATTTAATATCTCTAGTCAATAAGACTACACCGTGGGATCAATCACATCAACTATATTTGGCGATGCTAACATGGCTCTGACTGACGCGCTCAAGGGAGAGTCTTTTCCAGTCACCCAGTTAGTTCATTCAGCCCTTTAATCAGCAGTAAACATCATAATAATCCGGCTCATGTAGCCGCAACGTGGGATCCTCATCATATACACCAGTCAATGTGACTGCCCCGCGGGACAATATACAAACCTTAATATCAGACGCGGGATTTCTTCCTGATATGTTTGTCACCGGGAAGCGGGGACTTCGGGGGATTCCAGCAGGAGCAATAGAGTCTCGGCTTGATCTTGGTCTGCAGCTTAGTGTGGGAGGTTATGTCTAAACAGGAGTTAACCACCGGATGCGGCGATGCTCTGGGGCCGCATCCCCCTCCCCCCTACAGGGGGGGGGGGGCATCTAGAATCCACGTTTGAACAGAAGTGGTTAGACACTTCTTAAATTTCACTTACAAATCTGTATCTTCCATTCCCTTAGAATCTCGGGCTGCGATAATGTCAGACAAAGCTTGCCCTGAGCCTCTGTTGCGCCTAGTTGTTGTGAATATATATATATGTTTGTCTTCCCCTACTATGTACTATGAACAGATTGAGCAGATTGGACAACGTGGGACGCGCTATCGGTAGGTTTCTTACTTGTGTTTTGAATATAACGTATGCTATTATATCTTGTAAATCTGTCATAAATGGGTGCCGCATGTGGTTGTGCTGACACTGTTCTAAGCTGCTATTATGAGATGTTGATAATCAATGCGGGCGGAATCTTTAGCGTATGCCGTTAACTTGGCAACGATTGTATTGTTTTATATTACAGTATTTTAACCCCGATGGTATTATAGTTATGGCGGTTCAATGTAAGGGAGTTTTGCTACTAGCGTTTATTCCTAGGCTACGCCGCATATAATTGGCTTTTAGGCCAACTCCGGACGTGGACGATATCGGCTATCTCTCATATAGGCGAAACTGTAGAGTTCTAGAGCGGTACCTAGAAGGACGAGTACGGATTAGTTACGTGCGTTTGTTATTTCCATAGTTAGGTAAGAATTCGATCTATATTAGTCTGGTCGCATTAATAAGAATGCGATTCTCACCACATATCAAAAGAATTTTGGATAGCTACGGACAGAACGGAGGGGGAATTTTCCTAACCACTAGATAGATCACGACTGGCCAAATTTTGAAAATATAAATTCTTAAAAAGAAAAAAAAAATAATAATATTAGCTTTCATGTAAATATACTTCCGAAGTTCTAAGTTCGACTTAAGTTTTATCTAGTAGCTTAAAAGTCACAAAAGTTGTAATAAAGCTCAATTCGGTAGCTTAAAGTCTCAAGCTTTGGGCTTTTCGTAAAACTTATATTATTAAACTTTATAGTTAGGTATTTAGTTTAGGTGTACAGGTAGATACTTTACAAGCACCTTTCCATATAACCCTGTTATATATCTTGTTTGTCACCAGCATCTTAATAAAAAAGTTTATTTAAAAGCACCTTTCCACGTTTTTTAAACCTCTCTCGGTCGAATGAAGATATTATCGGCCGTATTCTGAAGTAAGCAATATTGCTATTTCTGTATCTTGAAAGTTATTATATAACATTGTCATGCCAATTTTGAAGTTTTATGTTTGACAGGTTTGAAATTAACGAATTCAACCAATCAGAAAGCTTCAATTCATAATTGTGAATAAATTAACGTTTATTTACGTTTTAGAGCTTTCTGATTGATTGAATTCATTAATTTAAAACCTGTCAAACTTAAAACGTCAAAATTGGCGGAGTTACAATGTTATACAATCATCCGTATTCTGAAAATAGCAATGTCTGGATCTTTAAGATCTTTATCCCAACACTTAATAGACGATAATAAAAATTAAAAATGTCCAGAGCAGATTTTGGAATTCTACGGCTCAAATACACTGTATTAAGAGATGATATAAGAAAGATTGTTTCTTACAAACGTATTCATTTCTTCATCCACAGCGTCCTGATGAAATATTCGGCGTTACCGCGTATTCAAATCTTCCCATCTTGACATTTGACAGTTATGTCTGGATCTTTAAGATCTTTATCCCAACACTTAATAGACGATAATAAAAACTAAAAATAAACGAGACATAGCTTTACGTCAGTGTTTGTTTCTGTAAGTTTCTACGTGAGATAGATATAGAGGGAGGGAGAAATTTTTAAATTGTTATCTGTCAAATTTTAAGATGGGAAGATTTGAATATGCGGTAACACCGAATATTTCATCAGGACGCTGTGGACGAAGAAATGAATACGTTTGTAAGAAACAATCTTTCTTATATCATCTCTTAATACAGTGTATTTGCGCCTAGAATTCCAAAATCCGCTCTGGACATTTTTAATTTTTATTATCGTCTATTAAGTGTTGGGATAAAGATCTTAAAGATCCAGACATTGTTATTTTCAGAATCGGGCCGAATAACTGTCAAGATACAGAAATAGCAATATTATATCGGCCGTATATCCACACTATATATACACACTATTTTTATATACTATTATGTTTTTGTTTTAATTTTGTATTACTGTACCCTACTCTTTGTAATACTGTGTATGAAATATGTTGTCCTTCCCGGAATGAGTTTTCTTATAACTTATTGGGAATAATATCGTAATAATAGCCCTGAAAAGGGCCTTGTCAAAGAAGATGGCATTGTCGAGCTCCATGGCTCGCTGCGGTCGCCGCTCAAGGCGGACCTATGACGTCATCTTATTCACGGGCGACCGGGCAGGACGCCAGTGCGTCATCACCACCCTGAGGACCGTAAAGACGGTCCCTATGCCTTGAGATTTTATAAAATAAAAATGGTTGTGACATGTTTTTTGATTATTACATATTATTGTGAAAACCTTAATATTAACATGTATTTATGGATTTTTTGTCACATGTTTATTTTTGAATAAACGAGAAAATCGCTGTTGCGATAGAACGGGGTGCTGAGTGTAGCCAACTGTATGTCGTAAAGACAGATTCATGAAATATTGTTAAATATTTCCGAGTGACGGCCAACTGTATGGCGTAAAGACAGATACAGGAAATATTATTAAATATTTCCTACGGCTAACTGTATGGCCTTAAAGACAGAATTATGAAATATTGTTTAATATTTCAACATATGTATCCGAGGACAGAGACTTAGACCGACAGTCACGAAGCTTTGCTTGTCAGATCTCGGAGGAATCTACAGATAAATGAGAGTATTTATTAGGCCTAGCGACGGGGCTTATCACTGGTAAGGTCACGGGCGCGACAGCCACCGAAAAACGGTGTTTGTATCGACAAAAACGAGAGTTTTCGGTCAAAAACCGGGTTTTTCTTATATTTACGTAAAACAGTTTTTGCTATGAAATTGGTATCAAATCATAATATTTCTGCTAAAATCTGACAGAAAATCATGCAAGTAAAAAAGTAAAAATTTTCACATTTTTTACGTAACCGCTGCCAGCAACCCGATGACAATAAGGGTCATTTTTCAGTCAAACTTCAAAACTGTCCTACGACCGCTACGGCGTTCGGATCGACTTGAAACCTTTTTTACTGTATTCCTTATGTAAAAATCTATCTGTTTTACATATTTTTACATATATAAATTGTCATGGGTGCACCTGAAAAATAAACAAAAATTAATTTTTTGGCGACCCACTTG
Organism: Agrypnia vestita; assembly: GCA_016648135.1. NCBI lineage: Eukaryota > Metazoa > Arthropoda > Insecta > Trichoptera > Phryganeidae > Agrypnia > Agrypnia vestita. Next base: position 4,254 of record JADDOH010003484.1, read on the forward strand.
AAATGCTTAAGTGACTGAGATTTCATTGTACATGACTAAAATTATCGTCAGGAGTTACGCCCGTGTGGGTACTTTGTGAATTGTACTGGCGAAAATGTATAATCAATAGTTTAATTGTGAAATTTTCTGAGCAAATACCGCTGCGATCGGTATATATTTTTTAATAATAAATTAACTTCCGTTTTGCGTGTCCAGGCGATTATGTCGTACTATAGGCAAGACATAGTGCCATGTAAATGACACACTCTAATCCCCGGGGGGGTGGTGTAATAATTGTAATTAATTGTTGAGTTTTGTAAATAAAACTTCCGGAGCCGTTTTTTTAGGCGAACTGGCGATCCGCTAGCGTCGAATAAACTGCTCTGTGATTGGTTCCCTGAAATCCGTCTGAGGGTACAAAAAAAAAATTACTGTTTCCTACAAATAAACTTCCGTCGGCTTGCTGATTCATTCAGTTCCGCGCTTTTTACGCCGTCTGGACCCTTTCATCTGACTTTTATTGATCATCTGCTCTGACCTCTGCTCTACTTTCTGTTTTGGACTTCGATTTCAGATTTTACGATTTGGCAAACACCGACAAATTCACTTTTGTGAATTTCAGAACCACCACTGTCAGCGGGTTTTTACGATTGCGGTCTGTCCTGCGAGTTTAGTACAGGAGACCTGCACATTCATCAATCGGCGTATTCTGTACGAAACAAATATATTGTACCTAACAAATAATACATTATAACAAATTTAAAAAATAAATTATTTAGTTACCTATAGGTCAACCGCCGAGAGGTTTTGTGCGAAAAAATGTATTTCCCTCCTTTCCACTACCCTTGGCTCCAGATAAAAGGAGAAGACAAATGATAATAGGATGAGATGATCATACCAAAATCGATTCCGGTTATACTATACGTCTATTCCAGGTAGGTATTATTCTGACTAGGGCAATGCCAAGTATTGATGTTTCGAAGTATAGGTATGTTAATTACAGCTTATTTCAATGTACTGACTGCACGTGCCTGCCATTTGTGTAGTGGTAAGTAGAATATTATACCTAAATTCGTATTTTGATTACGTCAATTGCAATCGCTAGTTTAGTATAATCTTTTTATAAAGCAGCCTGTATCATAATCATGCTTTTTTACCTCAGACAAATGACGAAAAACTATAAAACCTCCGACACGCACCTATTTTATGATTATTGGTCTCTCTGACTATATTTGTAGGTCCACCGAACAACATGTGGAAGGTTTTGGTAATGGTTGTTCTGTGCCTGGCCTTGATGCCCTCCAACAATGAAGTGTCTGCCTGTAAGTGCCTGAAATTTTATCCAATATACCTAAATATGTCCAAAAATCCCAGTGCTATTCTTCTACAGAATATCACCAATATTTGCATCATCAATGAAATTGATATTTAAAAAAATGCATTTATGCACCTATTCCTATAATTCACAGGCTTGGAAACGAATCTATTTTCTTCGCTGTATTCTAGAATAAAACACTATATATATAAAAGCTCATAATAGTGCTGACATAAATGTAAATAAATAAAGTAATAATAAACACACATTGAATACATTTTTATAAAAATAAAATTATTTTATAAACACAATCGTTTTATGTCCCAAGTAATTTCAACGAGTTTTTTTATTTTATGTATAAACAATGGTGAATAATTGCGTAATAAATTGACGTATTTATTTTCGCTGCCTTTCAATTACCATTTCAAGTCTCACGGGTTCGATTCCGATTGAATAATCATATTTTTGGTAAAAAACAAGATACGCAAGAGTAGTTCAAATTTATTATTTCGGATATAACTTTGAAGAACTCCATAATCACACTTATGAAAAAAAACACACTTGTTTTTAGTACCTACTACTTATTTAATTATTATGAGACGCATTTTGCTTTATGGAAGAGTTATCATTATTTTTATACAACAATTTTACATTAACTTGTATTTATATGAAATTAATTGAAAAGAAAGGCTTTATAAATTAAAAATTATGTTTTTTACATTAGTACAGATTTGCATCGAAAATATATCAGGGGAGGGGAACGGGTAAAAGAATAGGGGGAAATTGTCGCCTATATTATACGCCGGGTCCTTAAGCATAAGTATGCAAAATTTTAATCGAATCGGACAAACGGTGTAGATTTGTATAAAGAACAGACAGACAGATAGATATTGAGTTTTATAGGAATAGATTGCAGTTTATTTTTTTCGAAATTACTTTGATTCTTCATTTTAAAAAGCAACTGTCTATTTAAAAGGTTATGAAATAAATGAACTAATGGTATTTATTTTGAAACTCAATTTCATTTCATGTAATTAAGATAGATACTCAATCAAAGTAAAAAATGTTATAACTTTGTTTACACCACTTTTTTATTAGTTTTTATAACTACGTGTTTCGGAAACAATGTTCCCTTCTTCAGGTTGAGTCTTAAGTTAGGACTCAAGAGGAATTAAGACTCAACTCATCTCAGTTAAGGAGTTAAGACTCAACCTGAAGAAGGGAACATTGTTTCTGAAACATGTAGTTGTAAAAAACGAATAAAAAAGTGGTGTGAACAAAGTTATAATAAATTTATTCATTAATAATGTCACCACAAAATGAAAGCCTGCCTTTGAAAGATGTATTCTTCAATAAATTCTTAAGTGTCCCATTTTCTTCTTCATGTGCCCTGTCGGGTACCCCCGATGTCGGCGATCATCTGGGAGAGAGTTTCCCTGTCCAGGGCAGTGCTGAACAGCTCTTCTATGCTTCTTACCCCAGTCCACTCTCGGATGTTTCGAAGCCAGGAATGCCGCCTCCTTCCGACCCCTCTGCGACCCTCAATCTTCCCCTTTTTAACGAGCTGAAGGATGGAATACTTTTCGCCTCTCATTATATGACCAAAGTATGAAATTTTACGGAGCTTTACTATGTTGTCTGTTTGTATTTGCTCTACGTAAAACTTCAACATTACTACTCATGTCAGTCCAAGATATCTTTAACATTTTACAATGTATCCACATTTCGAACGCCTCTAGGCAATTTAGAGTGGTCACCTTCAGCGTCCATGCTTCAACACGTAAAGTAGAACTGACCATACATAGCATTTGATCAACCTCTGTCTGAGCTTCAAGTTTAAGTCGTCATTACAATAGACTTTTCATCTTATTTGACCAAAATATGAAATTTTACGGAGCTTTACTATGTTGAGTAACTGTCTGTTTGTATTTGTTCTATGTAAAACTTCAACATTACTAGTCATGTCAGTCCAAGATATCCTTAACATTTTACGATGTATCCGCCTCTAGGCGATTTAGAGTAGTCACCTTTAGCGTCCATGCTTCAACACCTGTGTGTCCCATAACTGTACGGTTTTCCCTACCATTTTGGTAATAAAATCATCTCAAGGGCGATTTACGCAACTGTTCAGCCCTACACTAGAATTTAAACAAGATAATTATTTGCGAAGAGATGGAAACGATTTTTTAAAATATGTAGTTTCAGTCTGTTTTTACCTCGCTCTTATTAGCTTAACCCGTTTGTCTGTGTGGAAGGAATCTTATAATCGATATTTCACCCGTTAATTAATATCCAATCGAGGTGAAAATTTCAAATCAATTCATGAGGCAAATATTTGTTGGCCGAAAATTTAGTTTTTACATTTTAGCAGGTACAATTAAATATAAGCGTGGTTTTTCTTTTTTTCACGTAAGTAAAGTAATGTTTCGGATGCGCTATTTCGTATCACGGTAGAACTTCTTGCTTTGGGCTGCCACTAAACTTAGTATTCTGGGTTTGATGTCAGTCATTAATGACTCCAAAAATCAAATATAACAATAGCTAAATATGTAAAATAAAATTCGATGATGGGTAATTCTATAAAATGAAATATGGTGTGGGCTAGGTTAGGTTAGGTTAGGTTAGGTTAGGTTAAGTTAGGTTATGGTATATGAATTAGGAATGATATTTGAATGAGGTTAAGGTATATGAATGTGCGCCTGGTTTGTTGTAATGTTGAGGAAGTAACTAGAAAATTCTAGCACACATTTGCATTTATAATTGTTGTTAGATAATAATCAATGATAGTCCTTGGTGTCACATCGAAAATACGGGAGTTTGGTGGGGGTGGCTGTGCGTGGGTGGGAGTGGGGAGGCCGCAAATGCTTCAGATTATTTCAAAATAGGCGCGCCGACTGTGTCGGTGAGTCTAGAAGGTTCCGGAAAAACCTGATTTTTCTGATAGAAAGTTCTGGAAGGAGAAGGTTTGTAGAAAATTCCCGAAAGTTCTATAAGGTTCTAAACTGAATTGCGGAATGTGTCGGTGTGTCTAGAAAGTTCCTGTACATTCGATAAATTTCTTGAAAGTTCTGGAAGGAGAATGTTCTAGAAGGTTCGCGAAAGTTTTATGACGATCCAAACAGTGTACTAAAAATCGACGCGTGCGAAGCCGCGCGGGTACAGCTAGTGGGTTATAAAGCGAGCCCGCTTCTACTGTGCCACCTGTAATATCTAACTATGTAAAATGAAATAATGTGATAGCTAATTTTACAGAATGAAATATGATAATACATAATAGAATATGATTCCAGGTCTCCTCAGACACAAACATGATCTAAGCGCTTTGATGAAGCCAGCAACAATGTTTGAAGGTTTGAAGATATTTAAAAGAGGTCTACACATTTATGAAACCATCAGCGAGAACAGCGGCGACGATATCGTCCAAATCGTGGACGAAGCTCTCAAGCTCGTCGAGCCCGTGGTGAAGCACCTGCTCCTCACCGCGCGCAACTACTACGACAGCCTCCAACCCCTGGACTAGTAGCCACCAGCTCCTCACTTCTAACTGAATAACTCGATGCACAGTATATTTTTTATTTGTACGGGAACCAAAATACAAATGTACATGTACAATTTATAAAACAATCATTTCCTTCACCAGGCTGATCAAAAAATGAACCCTCAGGGAAATTTAATTTTCAAAAGTATAATAAACTAGCTGGTCATACCCGGCGTTGCACGGGTTAAGGATTAAAAAGTGTTAAATATAGTATTAAATAAAAGAATACTTTCAACGTTTTACGTGGCTTTTAATTAGAGATTAACTACACATTAATTGACAAGAGGAAATGACAACTATATAGAAGAATCTCACACGTAGTGTTGTGCCCATCAATATAGAAGGGAGAAATTTATTATTATTACAACAAAAAGAATAAGTTTGTGAGTGAAAACAAAGGGTCCACTGTTCTCTAAAAAACAATGTTTCTATCTAATATTAACATAACATAACATTAACATAAGTTATTGTAACATAACTGTAATACTTAGATATATGGTATCTCAGACTTTTTTGTAGATATTAATGTCCTCTATAAAACTGTAGTACATTACTTTGCTCTATTGGCAATAATTGCCACAGCGTACGCAATATAAGGTTTTTTTTCGTAATTTTTTCACACGGTGGGTTACATTATCGAAGTTTTCATACGGATCCCTAACATTTTTGAGAATATTATATAGCCTATGTTCATCAGGGATAATGTAGAATTCTGAATGTGAAAGAATTTTTCAAATCGGTCCAGTAGTTTCGGAGCCTATTCAATTCAAACACACAATCAAATCTTTCCTCTTTATAATATTTATTATATAATATATAATTATATAATTATTATATAATAAATCAGTTCCAAAGTAGAGTCCATTCACTTTAGATGAGCCACTTGCATTATTGTAACAGTCCGTTTGCAAAATCTCGTAACATTCTTTTTTTGAGTAAATGACAACGCAAAAAATAAATATAAATATTATTGAAGTTGGTTTAAAAAAAGAATACAATTTCACAATTAACGTGTTACAGAGGGTATTACTCACACTAATGCAAGTGGCTCATCTAAAGTGAATTGACTCTACCTAAAAATTTTTAAACTTAAATAATGTTGGTCTTACATTGGATAATTTGGTAAGTAATTAAATGTGGTGGTTCCACTTTGTGGAAATCCATTTAAACAGTTATGAATAAAACACCATTTTGTTTTTTCCACTGGTTTATTTTTTAGTATAACACAACATGTTTCGGAAACCTCCCCAGGTGAGTTGAGACTGGGTGTGTGGGAGTCTGGTGTATGAGTGGGTTGTGGGTTCAGTGGATGTGGAGGGGTTATCTAGGTGGCGAGAGAGAGGGAACATTCTAAGAATTGCTGAAGTGATTAGTATATTCATAATTATGGATAAATTTAACCGCCAGGCTATCTACATAATATAAATGCTTCAAACGCATGTAATGCGCACACTACCAGTATCAAAAAACAGCAAAATACTGAAATAACAGTAGATAGATGTACAGAATATTTAAAAATATATATACCTATAGATTATTTAATGTGTAGAAATATTATTTAAATTATTTACTCTTCAAGTCACTTCAAGAACATAATGTATAATTTTACACATTGGATAATGTATATTTATTTGTTTATATGATTTTAAATTAATCTATACGTTCCTTAATTAACACTATTTCGCTATTTTGTGTTTTTTTTTACTCTGGCCAATCTTTTGACCGAAAATTTAAACGCAATAAATTTTATTTTTGTGATTAATTTGTAATTGTTTTAATGAAATTGAATTAATATATTAATGAAAAAGTTTTATTTCGGTTGTCTAAAGCCGCGGACTTGAAAATCCGAGTGAAGAACGGCGTAGGCTAAGAAATGGCAGATGAAGAGTGTAAAAGGAAAAGGAGCGTGATAGAAGAAATGTTAGGTAAAGACTAAAAGCAGGAATACATTTATATTCAGTATTCAGCCCGGTGGACCCTCAATACTCGTCATTGATCCATTCCTGATGGAAGGAAGAAATAAGCGATTCTTTGAAAATGAGTGTTTTCATTTTTTTTTGTTATTGGATCTAAATTAAAACTGTAATTTTTACAAGTACATATAATATAATAAAATATTTGAAAGGCGTTAATTTTCTCCCAGTAGTTTATGATTTAGGATGTACAGATGAATTATTCAGCCAGATGCATGATAAAAAAGCATAAGAATGAGGTTTTGCATACATATTAATTAGAATAATATAGATAAATGAGAAGTAAATGTTATTTTAAATAAACTTTATTATAAAATCAACAATGAATTCAGAAATAATAATTTTTAAGTCCAGGGGAGGACTGGCACCCTTGGGGGCCCTCGGCTAGAACCAGTGAAGGGGCCCCTGACCACATGTTTTTGGTTATTAAATTCCGATCACAGAACATATATTTGAATCCGATATTAACTATTTAATACAACAATGGCACATGTTAACTAAATAAAAAAATCAAACTTAACATCTTTCATTTAAATTATGGTAAATCTTAATGAATCACATTAATACATTTTAACAAGACAGTACTTATTGTTATTTATTGTACCTACGCTTCTAATAAAATATAAAGCTGTAATATCTTAATAATACGTAACGATTCAAATTACAACTAAACTTTGCAATAACACATAACACAAATACAAAAATATAATAATATGAGATTCATCTACCAGACTCAATTTTCTACAGGAACTTTAATCACGAGATCGCAAAATAACCACATAAGATTTAAAAAATATTAAAATCGTCATTACAATTACTGTTCATTAGGTACGTGTGGGTTAATATTCTCTAAATCTATACTAATTTTTTTACTTCTATCTCTTGAAAATGCTATTTCAAATATATTATCAAAGTCACCAAATTCTGCTGACTCCACATTTTGTTCTGCTTTACTAAAATTAAAACTAGCTAGAGTAGATTTGACCTATTTTTATTTTTAGCCTCTAGCTATACAGTAATAATTAAGCTATGTAAGTAAAAACATTTATTATAAAACTCCCAATATTATGAAAATTTGAGAGAAGATACGCAATAATATTTATTACTTTAAAATACATGACTCAATAATTAACATTTAATTCTTTTTAATTATTTGATAAGTAATATTGTTAGCTTGCAAAAATAAATCTTTTTCTACATGTCTCTAGCACCTCAAATCAAGACACATTTTTTTTCTAAAAAAGTGACAAAAATAAAATCCCTGTGGGGGTCCCAATTGTGTCGATAATTGTATTGTATTAACATGCCCACAAATTATCGTTACACCCATATAAGGCAGAACTGTTTCTATGCTTTTCCCGTAAACCTAATTCCACCGATCAGTAAAAATTCATCTGAGGGTTTTACATTAGCCACTATAATTTTTGGTTAAATCTAATTCATCTGACCCCTTCTAATTCATCTGTCTTATGCGCCATATGAAAACCAGGTTAATGAGAGCCAGATAAATGAGGAATTCGAAGATAAACGAATCCTGTTCATTAATTTACAAACACATTAAATCAAAGGGTAAATTAATAGTTATAAATAACCTGATTAGATACTATGGTTAAGTTGCGAAACGTAATCGCATACACAATATCCACAAATGAAGACAGATTAATTATGCTACTTACCTTACAAATGCCAGATGACAAGTTTTCGTCCTACTTGGTCGCTAAGATACGCACTGGCATGAGCCCTTCGCCTGACGGTTCGACTTGGCATAATTCATCGGAATTTCCTGAGAGTATGTGGAATAAAGGCTACGACATATTGAACCAGATGAATTATGAACATTAGTCGCGGACAATTTTAAAAGTAAGGTAATGCTGAGAATAGTGCTTTAATTTTGATTTTAATTTCAAAATATCAAGAAACGTTTATTTAAATACCGGTATAACAGCGGAAAATAATTTTAATTCAATAAAAAGCGTCATTCGGACGCGCCAGATTAAGTAGTTTTTACTGTTTTCAGCTCAAATAAATTGGATTTGTTTTAATTATTTACAATAATCTATATAAGGCTTCGATAGACATTTACTTTTTACCTGAAACCTGAAAACGATATTTCAATTGGATATTATTTTGATTGTTCTTCAGTGAAAATAATGTTTTAACTGTGTTTCAAAGAATCACCCGAATATCAAAAAGGACGAAGTCTTACGAAATTTTCTCACAAGAATTAACTTAAAACGGTTTAATCCGTGCCCAGCCCAGAATTCTATTCTTTAACAAAAATTTTTCTCCGAAAATCAATCTCTGAAATCAACGCAAAGCCGTATACCTACCCGTGAAAAATCACGGAACATAATATTAAAATGGAAGCGTGTTTCAGCCGTGTGATTTTTAATTACGTTTTTTAGCCGTGAATTCGAACGAAATCACGGACGTTACAGTAAGTTACGGACAGACAGACAGATAACGAAATTATTATGTTTGATGTCAGAAATTTACTCGAAACGATAGTAAAATATTATCGATCGGGTCGATAATGGTCAATAACGATAAATGAGATTTATCGCTTGATCTATATTATCGTTTGCGCAATCGATAATGAATGATATTAATCGATAACAGCTTTTGTTAGCATTACCTGTTGCTAATACTCGATTAATACCTATTAATATTGTTTAATTTTGTACAACCTCGAAAATCAATGAAAAATTTCGTTATTTTCGTATGTAAAAAAAAAACAATTTTATTAAAAGATATATTTTCAAAATTATATTGACAATTTTATTACAAAATTATCATGAATTTTTATCACAATACTTAAAATCTGAAATGACCAGTGATGGAGTAGCTAGTTGGGGGTATAGACGTACCACTATAACTTGGCGTGCGAGGGAGGGCGTCGCTGTCGCGTAACAGAAGTTGTCAGTGTGTAAATTTACTACACAATACATAATGTACAGAATGTCCGGTGACCGGTGTCGTATTAAATACAGAAATTTGGTCGGGCAGCACTAAAGAAACCATGCAGTAATGGCGGCCGTTCTATCTGTCAAACTGTCAGACGGTAATATCGGTCCATTATTCGCTTTTTCAGCTTCGCAAAACTTTAACACTTCATTGGCAATAGTTCTTGCACCATCCCGGACTGCTTAGGATGTTTTGGACATAATAATTCAGTGTATATTGGTAATCAAGATGACACAGCTTGCACTCAAAGACGAGAATGAACTGAATGACAGGGCGAAGGGTGACCTCCGGGTGCAGGGAGGGTTTTAGTTCAAAATTCGCCACACGCCAAGTTACGTTGGGCAAGCAATAGTTAGTAGTGATCATAATGCACGTCTAGTAATCTGGTGGTCAGTAGTTCGGGCCTCACTCCAGGACACATGCAAGAAAGTCCTTTTTTCATAACACAAGCAAATAGCTTAGTAAAATAATAAGAATATTGATGCGATATGTAATCCGTGTTCGCATTTTTATTTAAAAAAAAAAATTAAAATTACGTATCGTAAATCAAGTCACTCGAAGGGCTTCCATTATATTATTGCAATGAAGTGAGTAACATATAATTAAAATTGTAGGTATTTACATATTTTGAAACCCTTTTACTAAACCTTCGAATATAATAAATATATTCAAGAATTTTTTTATAACTGAAGGTATTTTCAATTTTCTAATTCCATATCATATCATATCAAAATTTCAATTTTTTTTTTTTTTTTTTTTACAGTTTTAATTTATTTTTTAAAAATATTTATTACATTAAACATATGCCAAACTGCACAGCAGTTTTACGGCATGGTTGCCTTCAATATTTGACAATAATTTTTATTTTATAATGAAGATAGTAGGTTATTATCGAGTGTTGCATATTTTTTTACAAGTGATACATGATATGTAATTATAAATTAATGTAAGATTAGGTTCATAGCTTTAATATATATTCTTTTAGCTTGTACTTTTTTGAAGCCAATGGAGTTTTTTTGTCTTGCATCATCTCAAAGAATTTTTTATCTAATTTATTAAAGATTCTTGGCACAATATATTCTCTTTTCCTTTCGCCATACACGTTGTTAGTGATTGGTATTCTCATTGTTCGTCCTGTCGATCTGGTTGCATAGTTATGGTGCGTGTCAGTGTGTATATTAATATTATTTATCATTTCTTCTAGTATTATATTATATTTTACTTTTTGGTCAATTGGTAATATTTTGCATACTTTGAATAATTTATTATAATCATCCTTGTACATACATTTGGTTCTATTATCTACCATAAGTTTTAGGAATCTTAATTGTAACTGTTTGATTTTATCAATGTATGTTTTATAGGTAAGACCATAACTGCTCACGCCATAACTGATAACCGAGTCAACCATCGCGAAGTAAAGAGAGTACAGTGTGCCCCGAGAGCTACATAGTCTTAGCATGTGAAATGCACTTAGCATGGATCTCAGTTTTTTACAAATATTATCAATATGTTGTTTCCAATTAAAGTGTTTATCAACTATTAAACCTAAATAAGTATATTGTTCCACCTCTTGGATTTTTTCACAGTTGCAGTTTATCGGATTTGTATGGTTGGTATGTAGGCACTCGTAGCAATGTCCAATGAGATTAATTTGAAAATTTTTGGTGTGGCTCGCGGGGACCGGATATGTAAATACTGAGTTTTTTTAACATTTAGTATGATTCCGTTGTCATGTGCCCATTTTATTATATTAGTCAAGTCACTTTGGATATTGTTTTCTATTGTTTTCGCACAATTGTCAGCATATAGGATGCATGTGTCGTCTGCAAACATAAATTTTTTACAGTATTTTATTACATTTGCCAGGCTATTTACATGCATAATATAGCACATAGGTCCCGTTATCGATCCTGTTGGCACTCCATATTTTATATCTTTTAGTGCACTTTGTTTATTTGATATCTTAACTGAAAACTTTCTTGATCTCAGGTATTCAGAGAACCATTTGTTAACTGGTCCTCTTAACCCGCTCTCTTTCATCGCCGTGAGTAGAGTGTCATGGTCCAGCGTGTCAAAAGCTTTTTTGAAATCAATGAACAGTGCAACGATATGTTTTTTGTCATTTAAATAACTGTTAATTTCATTGGTAAATTTTGCAAGGAGAGTCTTTGTACTTTTTTGTTTTTGAAATCCGTGTTGCATTGGATGGATAATTTTATTTTTGTCTAAGTAAGATGTGATTTTGTTAACTATAACTCTTTCTGAATTGAATCTACGGAATACACGTGGATGGGTATATATGATTTTTGTATTTTAAAACATTATTGAGTATTTATGAATATTGCCCGTACATTGGATGAGGCTACGCCGATTCGCCAAATGAGTTTTTGGCCAGATTACTCCAACGCCTTCTTATAGTAGTCACCCACCTGAAAGGCGTGTCCCGTCCTAAGATGGTGATAATATTAATGAACCATCGTCGTCATAACTATTGGCTCTACAACTCCTAGGGGTTCTTGGTCACCCCGAGAGTTTTCCTTCATTCATCTTGTCTGTTTTTGTTTTGCATCCAACATACCTTTATACTATTAATCTTCTTCTTCTGTAAATCTTCCTGTCAAAAATAGGCCTCCCTTTTTCGCACCTTTTTCTTTCTACCGTTTTCCGCCATTATGAAAATGTTCTCAGATTTTCACGGCCGTTCAGAATCTCATGTGTATAGTTTTCTGGGATATTCTGCCGCGTATATGTGCCCTCTCTGGCCGACGTTTCGGATCCCATTGCAGGGTCCCTTATCAGGGTCCATCATCACATCACCCTGCAATGGGATCCGAAACGTCGGCCAGAGAGGGCACATATACGCGGCAGAATATTCCAGAAAACTATGCACAGAGGATGCAAAATTGAAGATTGGCTTGGAATATATTAAAAATAACAATATAAATCATTGCAGATTATTTATTGATTGAAGTACATTAATTTCACTCATTACATAGTAATTATATTTTTAATTGTGCAGTGGGTGTATCGTGAGAAAATTCATATTACTTAGTTTTGTTATAAACGTGATTATAATTATTTTTACGGTTTTCTGAAGGATTGTCATATCGAATTCAAATCAAACTGTTATTTCGGTAAGTAGTTGTAATAAGTGAGTTTAGGGTAGTTGAGGGTAGTTCAACCGTCCAGCGGCTCCAGGCTCTCCACGTAGTTTCGGGCGGTGAGGAGGAGATGTTTCGTCACAGGCTCTACAAAGTGGATGACATCGTTGGTTAACTGTAGGATATCTTCTCCCGAGGTGTCCGCAACTGTCGTGAGTACATGTTGAGTCTTCTTAAGTATTTTCAGTGCTGCGAAAATATTTTTCTGATTCATGAGAGAACCCACGCTTTGCCGAAGATTGCCTAAACCTGAAATCATATTTTGTTTTTTATTAAATATCAGCGATATCAGCCCTGATAATGGAACTTAACCATTGAGGCAATCAATCGTCTGACAATGAGACCAAAAATCACCGTTTTTCCTTATATATTATCTTCTCTTCCGTTTTGTAGCACATTTTTGTATGGAAAGGTATTTTCTTCTTCAAATGTAGCAAATTTATTTTGTGGTAACATAATTATAATTAATATAAATTAACTTTGTTTAAACCACTTATTTATTGAAAAAAATCAACATGTTTCAAAGCCAATGGCTTCTTCATCAGGAAAACATTATTTTTTTTGTTTTCCTGATGAAGAAGTCATTGGCTTTGAAACATGTTGATTTTTTTCAATAAATAAGTGGTTTAAACAAAGTTAATTTATATTAATTGGAAAGATATTTGATTGAAATTTATTCTTCAGATTCCATATACTTTAAAAACGGATATTTAAAATATTTAAAATTAAAATGGCGCAAAGTAAATTATTTAATCAATTAATAAATTACCAATCTTATGATAGGCCTTATATGACTGTATGGACTTGTGAGATATCATTTTTTCAATAATTTTCCAAAGTAAACGATTTTCGTAAATTTATTAAAATTATTGCAAAATCTGTCATGTTGTCAATGTTTTTATAAATATTTTTATTTTTTCTGTGGTTAGTTAATTAAATAATTTAGTTTGCGACATTTTAAGAAAATATTCGTATTTAAAATACATTTTAATATATCTTTCTTAATAAATTTTAATATATCTTTCCATACGAAAATGATAAGATACGAGGATAATAATAAACGTAAAAAGCTTGGAAAACTTTTGTATACAAAATTCGACGATAACAAAAAGTTGTCACATTGCAGAGGATTAAGCTATTATAACTTATAATAACTTAAGGCCCCATAAACATAAAACCCTATAAACAAGGCTCAAACAAATCTTAAACTAGCTGTAACCAGTCAAAAATTACGGTACTTTGACATGTTAGATCGGAAGCTGGGTGTACTTGAGTATGAAAAATATGAGGACCGCATTCTGACAATTGATTCAAGTTCAGAAAAGCTTATATTAATATTTTGAATGTTGCCAGAAACCCTGCTGGTCCAATTTTTTTATACCCCTTCCCTCTACGCAGCAAGTAAATCGATTGAGTACACGCTATTGAGCCATGTTAATGATTATTTTAGTGTCATTAGTTGTTTTTTTTAAATAATTAAAGGTAATAATAGGTTGTCAAATAAAATTAAAACAGAAATTATTAATAAAAAAATGTTAAATTGTTGTAAAAAAAATATTCAATGAGAAAAAGCAAATGTAGAGATACATACATGAAAGAAATGCAAATAATCGATTATTCATATTTTTATAATCTTTTTTTTTATACTGTATAACGAAAATCAAGTGAATTTAGATTTTTTACAATTACAAGCCATCGTTCGACAATCCATTTATCTCTTCATATCCAAATAAATTATGATCAATTTGTCTGAAGCTGAGTTTGATCGGCATTTATCCACAAATTTGTTTGTACCGTAAAATCAGGTTTGCACATGATTTTCGTTAAATTTAATTCAAATCAAATTTTTGTGAAATTAATTTGAATCGGAGTTCATCGGTAGTTAATTGTTTTTTTGAACAGAGATAGGTGCAAACTGTTCCTAACTCTTTCAATTATTCAATACATAGATATAAATTTCCCGTTTTGCTTTCAATTGTTCAATATATAGTATTTATTTATTTTATTAAAAATATGTTTTGTAAAAAAAATCGTATTTTTTTACGGGCGTGAAATTACGGTCGTAACACGAAATCACGGGGACAGACAGACAGACAGACAAACAGACGGATGGATGGACAGACGGAAAGACAGTCAATAAAATTATTATAATTGGGATTTATGAAATAAGGAACAGTCATACTAAGACGCGCACAGACGTAACAAACATAAATAAACGTTATATTTTTCTATTTAAAAATTCTGTTGTTTTGTGAATGATATTTTAATAGCTTATAGGGATGGGCGTTGAATGGACGGACTAGTTGAAATCAACCGTTGACGTTGCATCGACGCGTCGACCGTTTACGTTAATCGCATGGACTAGTTGAATTCGTAGACGGTGAACAGCGGACGCCTTGGTCGGTGGACGATTCGAGATTAACGCAATGCAAAGCAACGAGCGAGAGCAAGACAAAACGTCTCCGTTTATTTCTCTCTCATCTCTCGCTGTCGACTTGTAAGGTATTGCTTGTAGATGCCATAGACGTCATAGACGGCTCGACGGGTAATTTCATTTCAACTCTAAAGTACACAACCATAGAGTGCAGATCTGTGTACACGAACTATGACTAGAGATTTGAAATTTGAATACATGCGTAGGGCGAGATAGGCTTAATAAGCTTGATGTACCGGAATATGACGCGAACCAGGTTATTAATTTTGTCCTAGGGCAATACCGAAATCAAAGCGCCCATGTTTCGAAGATCACGCGCCATGTGGTCACAGCCGGTCATGTTCGATCTTTTGTTCGAGGGACGAAATATGTGACCTATTGTTCAAAAAAATAACATTGCGACGGACGATCGTCTTAGCCCGCCATAAAACATATGAAACAATGAATTAGAAAGTTAGGGTTGCCGAGGGCGTTGGGCATCGCCGAAGACATTAATAGTGCACGGCCTTTTGTTAGGATGGGCAATACGTTCGCAACCTTTTGTTCTTAAGTAACATCTTGGAACGGTAAAAACTCTCCGAAACAGGTTACCCCGATCTAAAGACTTTTTCTCCGCCCACCTAGTTCTACCGAAGTGTTAATTTAATCTCGTCACCATACATTTTAGCAGTAAGATCAGATTTTTTATGTGTTTTGTCTTTTTTCTTTCTTTGTTTATAATTTTGTCCTCTCCCTCTAAATTAGGGTTCATGTAATTTTTAAATTAGTGACCACTTTGCTGCGTCGTATGTAAGTTAAGATTAATGTTTCATGTAAATTAATTTGCTACAGTGCCCAATATAGAGACTTGTAAAATTGTTTCGATTTTATTATTTTTATATCCCTTCACCCGCCTCGAGATATCAGTGTCCTAGTCAGTCACCTGACGTTTTGATTGTACCTAGGGGAGGGCGTAACCGCCGGCATACGTAGATCTGAGATCTCCCGGCCGGTTTACCACACCGTGATTTTATATCACCTCTGACCCCTCAGACCTTACCCCCCCTACTCTGGTATATCAAGCTATTATCTATTATTTTTTACTCGATTTTTTGTGATGTCACGTGCGACGATTCGGTGAATTCCCAATTTTACGCTGTATAAAATAAAACAATTCTGTTTAATTATTTTATTTTTTATTGAACTAATATTTTACTGCTTACACCTGATATTGTTGTGTACACCTACTTCTTTCTTTATTATATATAGAAAGAAGTATATAAAAAAATATGTAAAAGCCTATAATGTGCGTAAACAAATAAATAATAAAATATTTCTTTTTACATATAAGCACAAGTAGCGGTTTTACTTTCCCCGAAACTATATTCCTTCGAACTTCTTTAAATTTAAAAAATTAACGTCATAAAAATAGCCAACGATTGAGCCGTCGAGAAGCGTCGCGTTAAACCGTAGACAGTTGACCATCGTCCCGATGTTTACATAGAACGTCCGCGACGTCCACGTAACGAAGTTGACGCGTCAACTAGTTGACGAATTCAACTAGTTGATCGTCTCGTCGATGGATGGACGTGGACGGTCTCGTTTCGTCGACGGTAAATACGTCGACGACCCATCCCTAATAGCTTATACTTTTAAGAAAAAAATTAAAAAAACGTGTTACATAAATCAGACATGTGTATCGTGCTACTCCTACACACATGTTTTACTGGTTCGATAAAAAATATTCATAAATTTAGTTAAATAAATAAAATTAAACTGCCTCTGGCGGCGAACAGAACTTTGGCTTCTGCAGGTAAGGCGATCGTCTGGCAATGCGAGCGAAATTCATAACGTTTTTTCATATTTTATATTTATATTTCTATATTAAATTTTTGTATATTTTTTAAATACTTTCTGAAGAAACCAACATAAATATTTAATCAATTACCATACCAACGATGATTTCGAACTGAAAAAAATGCTCCACAATGAGTTTTATGTAACTGTGTGGACTTTGGACATGATGTTTTTTCAATTATAGGTATTACAAAATAAATGATTATCTTTAGTTAATAAAAAATATTTTTAACTCGTTCAATTAGTTTTCTTACAATTTATGTTTTAAAAGATAGTGTTTTTTAAAATACTTTTAGCCTGATTTTTTATATACTTTTAAATTTTAGTAAATTAAAACAATGGATTTTATTATTTTAAACTGAATACTAAAAAAAATCAAAATTGTATTCAATGTTCTTGATTTCAGTTCTTTAATCAAGGCACAGCGTATTGTGTTTTATGTACAATATGTTGCGTACCACATATAAAAAAAAAAAGATATACTATATCGTCGTGCAGCAGATTTTGTATGAGTGATAATTCAGTATCTTCAAGTTTGTGTTTACTGGGGTATTATGCCGTGTTGTTACGACCTTTCGGGCCGACGTTTCGGATCCCATTGCAGGGTCCATCATCAGGGCTGATGTGTTGTCTTGAATGTTGGTGTTGTGGTTAAGTATCGGCTTGCAATACCGTGCCGAAGTCATGATGTGTTGTATTGTGTTGTATGTATGATTCATCTGTTGTCTATCTCTGCGGAGTCTGCGACGAGAATGACTTTGAAGCGCCGGATACCAAGATGTTTTTAATTTGAGGTATCCGGCGCTTCAAAGTCATTCTCGTCGCAGACTCCGCAGAGATAGTGATCAGACAACAGATGAATCATGCATACAACACAATACAACACATCATGACTTCGGCACGGTATTGCAAGCCGATACTTAACCACAACACCAACATTCAAGACAACACATCAGCCCTGATGATGGACCCTGCAATGGGATCCGAAAGGTCGTAACAACACGGCATTATACCCCAGTAAACACAAACTTGAAGATTCTGAGTGGCCGTGAAAACCTAAGAACATTCTTGATAATTCAGTAATACAATTAACAATACTACTAGTAAAGTTGTAATTAAAGATGGTTTCTTTCTCACCTGCGCCTACGCGTGCGTCAGAGGGCGTCATCATTGAGCACAACAAAACCACGAACAAAATTTTGAACATTTTGTGTGTAGGATTTGATAGAAATTAATAATTCTGGAAAGGCAAGGAGCGAAGTGTGAAGTGAAGTGTGAATGTGAGATTTTATAGAAAGCTTTCGAAAGAAAAGAATGCGAGCGACATGTACAGCGTGTACTAAAGAAATCAGTGTGTGTATGTTTTATTTTATCTGAAAACATTCACGGCTTGGACGAGAATGTCTCTTAAATATCATCTATATCTTCTATACTAAAACTAATACTAATATACTAATCATTATCATCATCATTCTTGGCACTACAACCCTCGGTTGGTCTTGGCCTCCTCAATAATTTTTCTCCACTCATCTCGCCAGCTCTCTCCAGTTTCGAAGCTCTAAGGCAGAGATATCCTCATTCCGATGTTTTCCGAGGCTTGGCTTGAGGAGCCCTATGCCCAACCCCCAACCTGGAGGACCAGGGTTTTCTGTTGGGGTTTTCCTTCCCTTAGCTGGCTGGTTCCCGTTTTATGGCGCCGGAATTTCGCCATTCACCCTCTCTCTATCTGCTGTGATGTTACAATGGTGGTCATCACATTGCCCGGGGTTCGCGGGGTTTTCTGATGACCACTCGTGGACGCTAGAGTCGGACTTATTTGTAGTGTTGCTGATGGTATACAACGTGGCGTTACGCAGCATTTTACAGGCACATTTCTTCCAGCAAGGAGTGTACCACTGCGACCCTACCAATCATTCGAACCCCACTAATATACTAATATAATTTACTAATATACTCGTATACTAATATATTATAATGAGGTAAAGTTTGTTAGGTTTAAGTTTGGATGTAGGAGGTAATCTCCGAAACTACTAATCCGATTTCAAAAATTCTTTCACCAATATTTAGAATGGACTTTTAGGGAGGTTATATAGGCTATATAGTATCCAGTTAAAATAAAAGGGCTTTTCGTGGTGACTTTTTTACAACTAAAGTTGACGAAAAAATGGATTGGGGAGTGCAATTTTTTTTACGAATTTCTTACGAACGCTGCCTTAACGGTAAGAGATAAATGAATGCTCTCTATAGAGAAGTTGTGAAACTCAAAAAGTCATATAAAAAAGTCTCCAACGATATACATCTATATGTTAATGTTAACTCACAAATTGATAATACATGAATAAAATATATATTTAAAATTAATATTAATCTGTCGGGGGTAATTTAAGTAGGTAATGTTAAATTCTTAGTAAAATAAATTTAGTTATCGACAGGAAAATTTTATGTAGATAAAAATTGCCTCTTACGCAACATTGTTTGGACGAGTAGTTTAGATTATATAGATTTTTCACTGATCTCTTATAGTCTAAATCAGAATTCCACGCGGGCGAAGCTGCGGGCACAGCTAGTTTTCAATATTTTCGTTGTCTTTATTTTTGAGATCGATTTTTTGTAAACGTGTGAATTTCTTTCGGCACCTTTACATGATTCGTTAACTATTATATATATTACCCAAATATGCAAAATATAATCTTCTTCTTTTCGTTCCATGTCAGGTCCCCCCGACGTGACTCAGTCCTGTGCTAGCTGCAATAGTGCAAAATATAATATTTAACCGATAATAAGAAAAATATAATATTGTTTGTGGAATATTGTAACATTAAACATTTCCTTAAAAATAAACCACAACATTTCTTAAATTGTTGATAAATATAGTAAAGAGGAGCATTGCATAGAAATAAGCCGTACTTAACGAGAATTTCCTCGAAATATAATATGTATCTAGAAATACCAATATTTCTAAACTAGCTGTGCCCGCGCGGCTTCGCACGCGTAGATTTTAAGTACACTGTTTGGATCGTCATAGCTCTTTCGCGAACCTTCTAGAACATCCTCCTCCAGAACTTTCAAGAAATTTATCGAATGTACAGAACCTTCTAGACACACCGACACATTCCGTCACTCAGTTTAGAACCTTACGGAACTTTCGTGAATTTTCTAGAACCTTCTCCTTCCGGAACTTTCTAGAGCAGGTTTTTCCGGAACCTTCTGGACTAACCGACACAGTCAGCGCGCCTATTTTGAAACAATTTGTAGCATTTTCGGCCTTCCCATAACAAAAAAATGTGCTAGAAAGCACATTTTCGTCACCCACTCCCACCCACGCAAGCCACCCCCACCAAACTCGCATATTTTCGATGTGACACCAAGGGCTATATATATATATATATATATATATTGATATTGATTATCCATTTAAATTATCTCTATTATTTATACGTAAAATTTCGATGCTATTTTTTTAGATGTTGCCTGTCTTCAATATATGATTTAGGAATTCTGAGAAAATATTATTAAGACGTCTTAGGTGTTTTTTTATTCCAATACTAAAACAGAAAACCGGTGGATCATTGTTTTGAGGGTCATCCCCGCATACGATTGTAAGTTGACAATATTGATCCAGAGAAGTATTAAATATTTTCTATAGTTTTCCTCTCATTTAGGGCCTCATGGGATGTATTACATTCATTACAGTCATTCCAAGATAACTTTCCCACTTCTTGTAAGTCCGTTTTTAAGAGACGGTTAAATGTTATAATATACAAACAGACTTTTAATATTCCACGTAGCGTATATACGTTATTCAAGTCTTTATATCTTGTTGGTTATATATATTCATTTACATCGTTTGCCTCTGTCTAACCAGCTATTTTTTTGTCGCCACTGTCGTATGATTAATGTATAAATCTCAACCTGGACCAGACCTTCGCACAACACAAAAATTAATTTTAATGTTTTGTCTGGACATTTCAACAAGAAAAGTTTTGTACTAAAAAAATGCACGAAATTATCAGTTTCTGAAGTTTTTTAAAAGTGTTTCTACGGTAATGACTACAATTTATATATTAAATAGTACCTATCCTTATAACAACACATATTTTCTCTTGCCTCACGCATACGCAGGATTTCTTTCCCAAAATATATAATTTCTTTTTTTTCCAATTGATTGAGCAACATTGTAGATTGACTTTTTTTTAAAATATTGATTATTTTATTTTTTATATATCTACTTTCATGTGAGTTTTTTTTCACCAACGTGTTTCAGAAATTACCATTCCATCATAATTTAATTTAATGTGTTATACAGCACCCTGATGATGGAATGATAATTTCTGATACATGCTGCTGAAAAAAAAACTCACATAAAAGTAGATGTATACAAATAAAATAATCAATATTTTTTTTTATATAATTTCTTCCTGCAATAATTGAAAAATATATTTCACCATCCTGAAGATTATAATTGTCATCCATTGCTCGCAAAAATAAATATTTTACGCTGATTTCTAAACTGTGTTCATTTTACCGTTTAATTATATTATTTATAATTAAACGGTATAATGAGGTCAACCGTGCTAAAACATGGTTTTTCGATTCGGAAAGACGATGTACATTGCCACTGGGACTTTCTTAGGTACCTACATGGTAATTATGCCCATACTCCGATATTCGTCGATATCTACTACAGACTATCCAAATAATAGATATTCGGGTCTATTCTTATTGATTTTCGTTATTTACAAATAGTAATTGTCGAAGTGACTCCGTCAATAGTTTGTGAAGAACATTTGACAGGTCGATTGAGGATATTTCTCCACCTTCCTGTCTCCCCCAGTTCACGTAGCCAATGGTGTAGCCAGTATACAGTAGGATAGCCAGTAGCGTCTTCGGTCTGGTCCACCATTGTAGCCGCCACAAGTAGGGAATGCAATCCCGAGCCGGGATTGCCCTTTCGGGATCCCTCGAGATTAGAATTTCCAATCCCGCGGGATCCCTACGGATCGGGATCCCGAATAATTTTGTGTTTTTTTTGTTTATAGAGCTGAATAGCAATTAACGACAATGCCTTGCATTTTTTTTCAGCAATTTTAATAAAATGCTCATTATTAATCATTGAATTAAAGTTTTTGTAGGCGTTTTTCAAAGCATCAATCAGTCTTTATTACTATGCTAGGTTGATAAAATACAGCAAATTCTATTCATTATTTGAATGTGACATGAGCATAAGTTTTAAGTGCTTACTAAAAGCTCTATAGACATATACTAACTAACTAACTTACCATCATGCCGTTTCCCCGTGGGGGGTAGGCAGAGAGGATAGAGCGCCATACTTTTCTGTCCTGACATACAACTTTCGCTTCGTCTACATTCATACATCTTCGCATGCAAACTCGACGGTTGTTCAGGCTTCTAACAGGACCATCTCCCAGTATCTGGTTAATCTGGTCATGCCACGTCTTCCGTGGTCACCCTCTCTTCCTCGCGCCGTCAACACTTGCATCATATATCTTTCTAACCATTCTATCCTCATTCATTCGCTCAACATGCCCAAACCACCTGAGCGACCCTATTTTTATTCAGTGTATTATGCTACGATCAGCTTTACATTCATTCCTAATATCTTTATTCTTTACTCAGCCGCACGTACGTCTAAGGGAACTCATCTCCACTGTATTCAACCTACTTTCGTTCCTCTTCTGCCAGCTCCAGGCTTCACTTCCATATATTAGTGTCGGTACCAGAACTCCATTATGAACCGCTAGTTTTGCCTCGGTAGACATATTTCTATTAGAGATTATTGTATTGCATTAAACATATAAAACATAAAAAAATGCTGATCAATCCCGATAATCTCGTCCGATTTTTTGGTTCGGGATTGATCTCGTAAATGCCTCGAGATCTCGCGGGATCGGGATTGCATTCCCTAGCCACAAGCCTCTCCATGTTATCCATGATGATATGGAGACGATGGGTTAGACAAACTGTGGATATTCTATCTCGAATCATTAACTGGAGGCATTGCTGTCCAAAGGATTATACCAAGCAATGTACCATTTTATATCACGCGATGCATCAGACAAATTGCTGATCGAACAGCACCTTGCACTTGAATCTCTACCCTTTTTAAACATTTTCTTCGAACCATTTGTCTACGTAGTTCTTATTTCGAAGGAAATCGACACCTCACTCGAATATAATGTTTATCCAGAACATTTTGAGTATGTCCAAAATTTTCAAGAACGCGATACTGGATTTTATCCACAGGGGGACATCATTAATCAAGATATATTATAGATGTCTCATAGAGACGAAGCTATATTTTTATATGGGAAAGTAGGTATGGAAGTCTTTTTTTTTGGGCTTTCATAGGGCTTACGATCTATCGTACGGCTAGCTTAAGTGATCACTTTACACAATGTAACGTTCACCAATTCACCCATGACAGACTACCACATTGATCAATTTTTTTAAAATTGTGTAGGTACATGTTCACCTTGCAAAACTTGTTTCGTATGTGAGTTGTAGTTGTAGTTGCAGTCCTGAGCTTTATCATTCCCATAATCCAACACAGATGTCACTATTGATAGTGAGATATCTATATTTTGATTGGAGTTTTCTTTTTGAGCAATATCATTTATTTGTGTATGTGAGATTCTTCCGAATCATACGCCTGAAAATTATTAAAATTTTTTAACTCCTTGTTAGACAAAAAACTCCAATCAAAATATGGATATCTCACTATCAATAGTGCCATCTGTGATGGACGATGGAAATGACAAAGCTTTGGACTACAAATACAACTCACATATGAAAAATTTGTGCAAGTTAAACCTATACCTATATAAATTGATAGATGTGGTAGTCTATCATGGGTGTAATCGGTGAACTTTACATTGTGTAAAGTGATCACTTAAGCTAGCCATACAATAGGTCGTAAGCCCTATTAACACCCAAAAAAAGACTTCCATACCTACTTTCCCATATAAAAATATAGTTTCGTCTCTAAGAGACATCTATAATATATGTATCTTGATTTATAATGTTTATAATAAAAAATTGATCCCTTACAAGTCTACGCACAAAGATAACGGGATACCCGGGGGATATATTTTATATAAAACACTATATATTGCGATTTATTTATTGACCTGGTTATACTATACGCAGGTATATATAATAAAACTATTCAATTTTAATTTTATGATAAAATATTGCATAGATTGTTCTGTAATACCTCTTGGTGATTAGCTGCCACATTATGTTCAATGCGCCACACGCACGTATTTTTAGGACTTACCTCTTTACTTCGTCTGATGTCGTCCCTTGATAATAAATATATATGGAAACCTTTTATATTTAGAGATTCTTTCCCCTACAGATATGCCATTGTGTCACAGAACTGCAGGGCCGGCCCTGAAAGGGGCCAACTGCAAAGTTTGGGTGCGAAGCCTTCTTATTTATTTATATTTATTTCTACCTCAACGTAAGGGAGAAAACAGGCTAGGTTTTCTGAATATTTTAAATATACTCAATTTGTCATGTAGGTATTGCAATTTGTTTATATCATCTAATCTGATAATTGAAAATCAAATAAAATGTCTACGAAAAAACGTTCAACTACGAGGGTAAATTGATTATGCCGTATTGAGTTCAGAAGGATTGATTTTTATGAAATGAATTAAATTAATATCACAGAATATCAAATAAGGAGATAGTACCTAACTCATGCATTTGCATGTGGACTCACAATGATTAATTTTATCTTGTTGTTTTTCTATATTTTTTATTTATTTATATTTGTTATCGGAAAACCAACAGGTGACAATTATTAATAAAATTAAAGAATGGGAAATATTAAAGTTAATTATAGGTTTTCACTGGTAGAAAAGTGAAATATACTATATACATATAGGTACTATATATAATATACTATACAGTGAAATATACTGTATACGAAATTGACTGTATATATATAAAACACTCTCCCACATTTCAAGGGTTTGTCGGTTTTTTAAAACGGACAAATCTTTCTTTAGAGATGACTTGCCTCTTGAGAATGTCTCCACGAGAGATGATGAGTTGACCCGAGTGAGGGACAAGGAGATAGGATGGTTCAATGAAAATATATTTTTAAATTATAATAATTTATCACAATAATGTTAATGATGCCAGACATTTTATATATAATATAATGATGTATTTATTTTCTCTCTTCCAAAATAAAGGGAGCCGTGCTCCCGGTGTCCACGTAAAATAGTCCTTTCCTGAAAAAAATGTGATTTTTGTTATTTAGAGTTCACTAGTTTCAACATTAGTTTCTTTGCAGAAATAATTATTAATCTGAAATCATTTTTCGTGAATCTATTTCCGTGAGTCTTTCACAACAATATATTATGTGTGACTTTGTTGTTGGATGCAAGCCAGCATTTGTTTCCAACCAATTCAGATTGGAAACGCCACACTCGCGTTCGTAGGCATTTCATTACATATATTTCTGTACTAACGGTATGTCCTTCGGGAACAGATTCTAAGAATTTGAGAGTCAGACCTAGTATCATAAAAGATACATACAAGTATATTCGCTAAATTACTGTGTGAATAGTGTGCCCATAAGTACCTATTAGGTTATTTTCTTTATAGGATCGTAAATAGCATGATTGATTGCCCCCAGATTATTAGTCTGATCGACTTATGTGCCCCATCGGGGTCATCAAGACACAGTGCATTATTCTATTATAGTGGAAATGTCAGAACTAATGCATTAGCAAACTCTGTAATTCCCAGATTACACTCATTAGGGAATGAACATGCAGAGGCGGCTGACATTTTTGCTGATAGTATAACTGTGTATAGGACAAAGCTGATACAATTCTTTACATCTCAACGAAATGGAAATGGACAATAAATTTTTCTGTATTATTATTTTACCTTTAACTATTATTATTTGTACATTTATCTGTATTATTATTTTATCTGTCTTATGTTTTCATGTATTATTAATTTACCTTTTAACTATTATTATTGTAACTTTTAACTGTATTATTATTTTAACTGTCTTATGTTATTTAAAAAAAAAATATTCTGTATATTTGTAAAAGCCCATAAGGGCGTTAAATAAATAGATAAATTTTAAATCTATCGATTTCAAAGAATGATGGAAGCAATGATTTTTATATAACCAAAATTACCCGTTTGAAAAAACATTCCAATCGACTTCTTCTCCATCACAGAAATTGCCTTTAACGTCCTCGAGGTTCCCGCATTTCCTCGCTCTGAAGGTGTCCTTGTTTTTGATGACCTCAGCGTAGAGGTCGTAGGACCTCATGTGAGCGCAGACTCTGGCCGGGTCTACGCCGCAACCAGGTTGCCTCTTGCCACCGTTGGGGTAGAAGTCGGCGTGGCCTAGAGGTTCCATGAAGCCGAGGATTCCTCCGCTGGTGTGAACCACTTCCAGGTACGAAGCGTCGGTCCTGTCGAGCCGGTGTTTGCTACTCTCGATAGAGAAAAGTGGCAGGGCAGGGTCCAAAGCTGGAAATTACGATTACAGGTAAACCAATACGTCTGTTTTTTATTTGATTCAAAATAATCTATCATTACTTTTTAGCTTTTACGAATAAAATCTACTTATGTTACTACTAATGGAGTTAACTGTGACCTAGTATGGAGAGTTGTGCATTTCCATAATATAAATACTGTAGTAAACTGTACAAAATATAGTTGAGAACGTTATGACTAAATTATTTCGTGGCATCCAAATGGATGGTAATAAAATTAATACTGTGGTACAAAATATAGTTTCGGTACCAACACGTGTCAGTAAGAAGAACCTAGTGCTGGAAAAAGAGGATTGAAAGAGGTGTATATGTCTTTTCATAAAATCTTGCAATTGAGTAGTGTGTTTACGCCTCTCTCGTGTCCGTAAACTTAACACAACGAAACAATACGCATATTACGCACTGTACCCACACTATCTCAATTGCAATCTTATAATATAAAAAGACCTATACATTGCTACACATTGGCTGACTATTTCTATCCTCCGAAGTCAGCCCTTTTCAAATTTTAATTTAAGAGGTTCAGTAAATTATAGCTGGACCTCAATGCACTGAAAACTGAAACAAAATTAGCTAGAAAAACTTACAAAACGTATTTTCCCATAATACGTACATTTAATATCATTTCTGTTTACAACTAATTTCATGAAAGTTCACTCACTGGACAGTTGTATTTCTTTGTTTACCAAGAGCAGCTATGCTTTGCAACACAAAACCGGCGCGCTACCTCCTCCTCGGTCGGAACCACACTGACACGTGTATAGGGATGGGCGTTGAATGGACGGACTAGTTGAAATCAACCGTTGACGTTGCATCGACGCGTCGACCGTTTACGTTTATCGCATGGACTAGTTGAATTCGTAGACGGTGGACAGCGGACGCCGTGGTCGGTGGACGATTTAAACGCAATGCAAAGCAACGAGCGAGAGCAAGACAAAACGTCTCCGTTTATTTCTCTCTCATCTCTCGCTGTCGACTTGTAGGTGCCATAGACGTCATAGACGGCTCGACGGGTAATTTCATTTCAACTCTAAAGTACACTACCATAGAGTGCAGATCTGTGTACACGAACTATGACTAGAGATTTGAAATTTGAATACATGCGTAGGGCGAGATAGGCTTAATAAGCTATTATCTATTATTTTTTACTTGATTTTTTGTGATGTCACGTGCGACGATTCGGTGAATTCCCAATTTTACGCTGTATAAAATAAAACAATTCTGTTTAATTATTTTATTTTTTATTGAACTAATATTTTACTGCTTACACCTGATATTGTTGTGTACACCTACTTCTTTCTTTTTTATATATAGAAAGAAGTATATAAAACAATATGTAAAAGCCTGTAATGTGCGTAAACAAATAAATAATAAAATATTTCTTTTTACATATAAGCACAGGTAGCGGTTTTACTTTCCCCGAAACTATATTCCTTCGAACTTCTTTAAATTATAAAAATTAACGTCATAAAAATAGCCAACGGTTGAGCCGTCGAGAAGCGTCGCGTTGAACCGTAGACAGTTGACCATCGTCCCGATGTTTAGATAGAACGTCCGCGACGTCCGCGTAACGAAGTTGACGCGTCAACTAGTTGACGAATTCAACTAGTTGATCGTCTCGTCGATGGATGGACGTGGACGGTCTCGTTTCGTCGACGGTAAATACGTCGACGACCCATCCCTACACGTGTATGAGTGCACTCCACCGTGGTTCCACCAATCCGCGCGCTAACTACCACAAACAAAGTGTGTGTGTATATTCAATTCGCGATAGGCACTCTCAATTAAAAAAATATTATTTAAGATCTGAATGCATTCACATAGATTTACTTAGTGTTGAATTATTTTATCGATAAGCAATTAATTTATATTAATCGCATCTTAATAATAATAACAATAATTATTCTAAATGTGAGCTAATATGTAAAGAAAATATATTTTGGTTAAAAGGGTACAGTTTATTTTTCAATAATATTATAATGGATAACAAACCAGGTAATTTCGGAAAATTTTAAAAATGGTTTAATAATTATTATTATCAATGTGTTAAATTTACTTTTTTTAAACAACACGGTGAACATAATCGATACCATGCGTCAATAAACGTCAGACCCGTTGCTGTATTAATGTCTAGCGTGAAGCGGTCGTCTTTTTCAACTAACAGTTTTTGGTAACTTTGTCTCTTTTGCGCGTCGTGCATCGGTACGCAGCACATTTTTGAAGTGCCATGACAAAAATATCCCAACAGGCAAACGAGATACTGAAGAACAGTTCTGTTGGGATTCTCAACAACAGACGAGCATGCAAGAGAAGTTGTATGAACGTGAAGGAAGAGATGATATATCAGAAGTCAGGGCAGAAGAGTTTAGCACTCCTTCCCTTCTGCTGGTCTTACCTGTAAGTCTGCTGGGCTTTCCGAGCTTGCACCTTCGGCTGGATAGGCCAATGAGGTGCCCTCCGAGGCTGTGGCCCACCATGTGAACCTTGTTCAGTGACGTCTTCCCATTGGTCGCCAGAAAGTCGAGGAACTTTCCGACATACTTGGCCACTTTGTCCAGGTCCGTGCGGGCGAAGTAGTACGTCTTTTTTGAGGAGGTGTTCCAATCCACGATGATCACGTTCGCGTCGTAGGCTTCTAGGAAGGCTTTAAATAAATACCCATACAAATTGCATTTTATTAGATGCATTCCAGCATTAGTTTATTACATACAAGAGGATGCGTGAACGTCAAACTGGAACACATTCGTCTAGTAATTAAATTTTTCATAGAATAAACCGAGGTTTTAAAATTGACGTAATTTGTGATGATGATGATATAATATAATTATATACTTTAAAACCCTGATGTATTTAGTGTAATGGGAAACTCATTCATTTCATTGCAGAGAAGTTTCAAAATTCCTTAAAATGTGTATAAATGACGTGCTTGTTGGTCTAGTGGTTGACACTTGCCTAGTATTTCAGTAGTTCGTGCCTCATTCCAGACCAGCAAGATAGTACTATTTTGCACAGCACAAGCGTTTAACTGAGTTTGAAAATAGTATTTTTTTTTAAATTTATAAGGCACATTTTTATCACAAACTGTTTTTGTCATTAGATGTTGCCTTTTATATTTTGACAACAGGGCAACGAAGACCGCCTATTTCATTGTGTGCTGTTTCATTATCCAAATTATTAAATTAATTAATCCAAATCAGATAAAGCAACGCTAAGATAGTCAGACAGCTGAAATGGCGAGATCACGAGGGAAGGAGAGGGGGAGAGAGGAGAGGAGAGAGAGAAAATAGATAGAGGAGAGAGAAGAGAGAAGGACAGAGGAGGAGAGAGAGGTAGAAGAGACAGAGATGAGAAGAAGAGAGTAGAGAGGATATATATAAGTATATACTAGATATATATACATATAGATATTACACTATCTAACTCGCTTCAATTCACGGACAAACAACTCATAGCATTTATTTTATTTTGAGATAGTGCTCCATTTTTTATGATGAATATATATATATATATATATATATATATAATAATATATATATATACTATATAGATATTATAAGAAAATGGAGCAATATCCAAAAAATAAAAATAAATGCTATGAAGTGTTCCGTGAATTGAATCGAGTTAATAGTTCTATCGTAATTTCAATCGTGCGTTGTATCAATAAATCGATCTTTGTTCAAATTGTTTCCAATATTTTCCAAATTGTTCTATAGTTTCAAATCGTATTATTGTCACAATGCCTCCCGCGATACAAACTTTGCGCCGTAAACGAATGTTAGCTCAGAATAGATTGTTAAAAACATTTGAAGTAGCTCAAACCACCTTACAGGATCCAACCACATGTAATTTGCTTTTTGCATAGTATACCAGTCTAGATAGGTTAGTGAAAGATTTCGAAACGGCTCACTGCGAAATTTTAGCTCTAGATGACGTCAGCGAAATTGAAGAGGACAAATTTCGAGGGAGTTTCGACAACATGTATTACCAAGTTGTCACTATTTAATCTAATCTAAACCCATGCCTAAAGTGGTATTGTGAATGATAGGCTTCCTAAAATAAATATTCCGATATTTTCGGGAGATATTAAACAATGGCCCGAGTTTCACGACATTTTTAACAGTTTAATTCACGAGAACAAAGGTTTTTCCGATGTCGAGCGTATGCAGTATTTATTTTCAAGCTTGTCTGGGGACGCTTTAGGCCTCATCCGGACCTTTCCTGTCCAAGGGGCTCATTATCCCGAAGCTTATCCAAAATTGGTTTCTCGATATCGCAACACGCGCGACTTAACATTCACATGTTGGCGGGAAATAATAAAAGTACATTTCCCTTCTAATAATCCCTAAGAATTTCGTCGCGTTTTCGATGTTTTTAACGAAAATTTAACTATTTTAAAAGAGCTAAATCTCCCCACTGAGCATTGGGACTTTCTTTTTTATCTAATTCTGTCCAAATTAGATTCGAAAACGAGATGCGCGTTCGAATAGATCCAGTCTTCTACGGAGTTGCCATCCTATTCTCAACTCAAGCTCTTGTAGGGGATTCACATTTTTCGTCTTCAGATCGCAATACTTCAGATAAAGTTTGTGGTGTGGATTCGACGCGCGGTGCGACCATGCGTAAATCTGATCAGGCTGCTCAAAAACGCACGTTCTCGCTTCTTTGTTCTGTGAAGAAGGTACCATCTGAAACCGAAGGGTCTTCGACTCCGATCACTTTTGCGTCGCACGCTGGATACCGTCTTGGTATTCAGCGTGCGACTAGCTCTCGAACAGTTCGTGGCTTAGGCCAATCTTCCGCTCCCGTGTCAGGTGTCATCAAATTATAGGTTGGTGTTAAAGGGCAAGTTGTTTTTAACATCAATGCACTCACGCTGCCTACCATTTGCGGCGAAATGCCCACCGTTCGATTGAATAGGTTGTCTTGGCATCATTTACGAGACTTACCTCTGGCGGACTCTGACTGTCATAAACCAGGACCAATTGACCTTCTTCTCGGTGCTGAGGTCTTCTCCTCTCTTCTAAGACCTGGAAATGTGAATGGTGGCCCTCATCAGCCATCAGCTCTCAATTCTGTATTCGGTTGGCTCCTCTTGGCTCGGTTGGTTATGACACCGACCATGAATCAAATTCATTTATTGTAGCCTACGAGGACCGTCTCCATGAGGAGGTTCAGAGAATGTGGGAATTAGACACCGTTCCTCAATCTTCCCCGCTTACTCCTGGAGAACAGTGTTGTGAACAGATTTACTGCGCTAATCATGCGCGTGACCCTTCGAGACGATACATCGTAGCTTTGCGCTTCCGATCAAGGGACCAGAATATCTTTTTCCCGGGCTCACGCGACGTCCATTCACTCGAGCGGAGACTCACAGCTGACCCATCCTTAAGGGAACAATATTCCGCCTTCATGACTGATTACTTACACAGTGGTCACATGACAAGTGTCCCTGGAAAGGATTTACATAAAGGAAGGTATCACATACCTCATCACTGCGTTCTTCGTCCGGGCATCATGAGCACTAAATTAAGAGTCATTTTCGATGCCTCGGCAACTGATGTCAATGGATATTTGTGCTAAGTCTCGAGTCGCTCCAATAAAAACCGTTCCCTTGCCTAGTTTCGAACTTTGTGCTGCAGTTGTTTTAGCCGATCTACTAACGTTCGTAAAGGATTTGTACTTATCATTACTTCCAATCTCTAACACATTCGCATGGTCCGATTCAATCGTCGTGCTAGCATGGCTGCGTTCTCCTTCATATCGATGGAAATCCTTCGTGGCTAACATCCACATCCAAGATACCCTTCCAGGTTCTTCCTGGCGTCACGTGTCATCTGGTGATAACCCAGCGGACTTCGCTTCACGTGGCCAAGCTCCAGCCGATCTCATTCATAATGCACTATGGTGGGCGGGACCCTCCTGGCTTGTCTAGCCCTCCAATTCGTGACTGTCTTCAGGGTGCATTGTTAAGGAAACGGAGCTTCGCTCCGAGGAACCAGCTCAATCTTTACTGGTCCAACAGGATGAAAATCCGGTGGACCTATTGCTCGACAAGTTCTCTTCTATTCGGAAAATTCAACGCATCCTCTGTTATTGTTATAGATTTCTTCATAACCTCGGTCACAAAAACTCTCGTCGATCGGCTCTCCCCTTAAGCCGTTCAAGAACTTCACGCAGCACTTCTGACTGCGGTGAAACGCCTTCAACACCTCAATTTTCATGATGAAATCACTCGCTTGAAAGAAGGAAATCTTGTTTCAAAACAGATGCGGAAGCTCAATCCCTTTCTCGACGACCACGGTGTGCTGAGGGTGGGTGGCCGGTTGTCTCGATTTGGGCTGGAATTCGAGCATAAACATCCTGCCCTACTCCCTCGCAAATCCAAGCTTACCTATCTAGTGATCGACGCTCTACATAGAGAGCATTGTCATCCGGGCATTAAAACCATGCAGTATTTATTAACACAGCAATTTTGGATTTTGTCACCCAAGCGCGCCATACGGAATTGCTTATCAAAATGTGTACAGTGCTATTGCACAAAACCAGTACCCCTGGAGCCGATCATGAGTGACCTACCGGCTGCTCGGATCAACCAGGTTAAGCCATTCTCAAGTGTGGGCGTCGATTACGGTGGCCCGTTTCGTATCAAAACAGGGAAACATCGCGGCGCGAAGATAGACAAAGCTTATCTTTGCCTGTTTGTGTGTTTTGCTACTAAGGCTTTGCATCTCGAGGTAGCCTCTGATTTATCCACCGAATCGTTCATTGCCGCGCTTCGTCGATTTGTAGACAGTCGTGGTCGGGTAAATAGTATACACTCCGATTGCGGTACGAAATTTGTTGGAGATAAAGCTGAGCTTAGTTCATTCATGAGGACTGCTTCTCAAGCAGAACGGATCGATTTTCGTTTCAACCCTCCCTCGAGTCCCCATTTCGGCGGTGTATGGGAAATTCAGATAAAGCCGGTTAAATCACATCTTTATCGCGTAATCGGTCATCAAACGTTGATATTTGAAGAGCTTACGACTCTCTTTATGCAGATTGAGGCGATGTTAAACTTTAGGCCTCTCTGCCCAATGAGTTCTGACCCCAACGATGTAGGTGCGTTGACTCCAGGTCACTTCTTGACTTTGGAGCCCTTAACTTCTGTTCCCGACGCTGATTATACTGAGCTGAAGATAAACCGTCTGGGCCGGTGGCAACTTATTCAATGATTCCAACATGATTTTTGGAAACGATGGAGGGTTGAATATCTTCAGTCGTTAACACAACGTGCAAAATGGACCAAATCTTGCAAACTAATTTCGGTCGGGGATGTGGTTATAATTCGTAACGATAATACAGTTCCTTCGCATTGGCCTCTTGCACGAGTTGCATCTGTTGTATTTCGGTGGGCGGAATGTTTCGTGATCGCCGCGCGCGGGCCGCAATGATTTTGATTAGTTGGGTCTGGCGCCCGATGTGTTCTGCGCCAACCGCTAGCCAGTATTCAAATTTTTTAAAATACGCCCAGTGACAGTTGAAAAGTGTGTCGGTGTCCTTTTCGGTGGGAACCGATATTCTTCTTCGTGTGGCCTACAAATCCGACGAAGAATCAGTTCAACGTAGCCTTTCGGAAGAGACAGACCAACGGTACCGGATTCGACGAAGACAGGAGAATTGCGGATTGAATCGGCACTCGACGTACCAGGAAAACGCAAGTACAATTTGTCCACTGTGTCATAGTTAGCTTTGGCCCAGTGTATTTCAGGTGTCAGAATATTATCAATCATTATCGGCGGAGATTGGGAACGAAACTATTTCTTTCCTATTTCCCGACCCGCGTGCGATGGTGGCGATCCGTCCGTCATCGTACATTTTTTGGTGCCGAAACCAGGGAATTTTAGATAGCCTTTCGAAAGAGACAGACGCAATAGTTCGGGCGCTAAAATACTTAGTTACGCCCCTGATGGCGTCTGTACAAGGGGCACCACTGAGTCACATATTAATATATGAAATAACAAGCGGCTAAATAATGTCGGGCTTTAGGTCCAGTCAAGTTGATTAGTTGATAGTTGAATTCGAGGCATTGTTCATTGGTCGCGGTTACTGCAACTTGTGAGGAAAAATTTCAGATAAGCTCGGATTTCACCGCGGCCTGCTGCCAAAACAGCGGGGTTTGATTTAATACAGGGTCAACGGGTTTTTGATTTAAATTTAATAAATAATTAACGAATCCGAAATCTTTGTGAAGTATTAAACTAATCTTATCCGCAAACCCTATACAAAAAAAAAACAAATATACAGAGTAAATTTTATTTTTGCAATTCGGTGGAGCGTCGCAAAAAAATCGGGGAAGTCGTTTTCATTCAATTTTGAATATAACATATTTTTTACACTTTGGGTGAGATGTTTGTTTCGAAGATAAGCGACATCAAAATTAACATTTTTTAAAAATAAATGTCGTTGGCATATACACATTTCCGTAATTTTCTATTCAACGTTGAAGAAAGAAGATTCCTCCAAAGTTTTTGCTACTAGATACGAGACATCCTTTAATATGAGTGCGCAGATCACGACCACTGGTAAAAGTTTGAGGACCATAGACGTACTATAAATAATACAGACTAGTCACTAAAAACAAATCTGAGACATCTAGTTTCTGCTGCTTCTATTGCGTACTAAACGTATCAGTCAGAAAGAGATAGAAATTATTTTGATAACCACGTATAAGAAAGGACAATAAAACATAATTTTTAACAACGAATGCATCTGAAGTGAGTAGCGAATTGCGGTATCTATTCTATGGTCTTTTATCTTTCTTTCTTATAGCGCAGCATACGTGTAAAAGAGATACAAATATAAACAGGGTTGTGTATTATCAAATATAAACAGGGTTGTGTATTATTGTGTATATCCCGAATAAAAATGGAATAATATAAATAAGTGAATTAATAATTCAAAGAGAACCATATAACTACCAAATATTGACGACTTATTAAGTTGCTGGGATAGTGAAATTGGTAACACGCTGTGCGTGAAACACAGAGGTCCGTGTTTCGAATCCAGGTTCCAGCATTTAATTTTTCAGTTTTATTATTTGATATTTGTGTGTTTCTTTTTATTTCATTTATTTATTTCGTATATATATATAAACTGTGCATTATTGTAGCATTAGTCTCTATCAATTTATATATGTATTCTACTTTTCCATACTTTAAACATACAAATAAAGAGTAATTGATAAATTCTTAACACAACGGATTCTGTACTGTTACCATCTTTCAGGAGTATGCAAATGCTGGAGTTTCTATTAGAATGCCATCCGTGCGTGATAATCTTGGTATCAGCCTCCGGTGAGAACTCGGATTTCTTCAAGGAAGCTGGATGGTCATCTTTGATCTTTTGTGGCTCATCTCGATTACGCCTGAGGGAAGGAAAAATGTTATTTCAGTTTTAGTTTTGGGTAAAATGGCTATCAAGTTTGGAAAATTAAAATAAAAGGAAAAAAACTAACCCATAAAAACCAAGTTTTTATTTTACTCCCTTTCTTTGTAAATTAAGTTTACCATAATGTAATAATTGATTGACTGAAAATGAAACTGTCTAGACAAATATCTATGTCAAAAATCTCTAAAAATATCTCTTTATTATTTGATTTCTTCCCAAAAAACCGAAGTGTGCTGTCATCTGTGAATCAATTGTCATAAATTTTCGAAATTCGTAGTGAAGTACCTATTACATATACCGATGGAGTAATTCAAATTTTGTTTGTACGTACAAATGTTTGATTACTACAAACGCTGGTAGTTATCAAACATTTGTATGGTTACCAATTTTAAAAAACCATTAAAATTTCAAAAAATCCAATATTATAATATAATTATTATTATTTTTTAACGAAAATTTGATAGATCTTCTTGATCGTCGCCACGAGTCTGCTTGCAAAGTTTCAGCTCGATTGGATCACGGGAAAAGGGTCAAAAATCGATCCAAAGTTTTTTCGACGGCAAGCAGGCAAGCAAGCAAGCAGACGCTACGAGTTAATATAAAGGGAGTAAAAAGAACTAAGCTTATATGTAAATGCACTAAAAAGGTAAAAATAAATTTTCGGCCAAGAAATTTTTGCCCCTCTCCAAAAAAAGGTGGGCGCTCACGATATTGATATAGATTACAGAATTCAGTTGTTGGTGGAGGGAAAGCACCCCCGCTTTTATTTGGAGAATGAAGCAAAAATTAACTAATTTCCCAAAATTAATAATTATGAAACTTTGATTAAATAATTATGTTGGATTATTTGGTGAGTCTGATGGATTGTTTCATGTATTGTCATCGAGAATACGCTTGTGGACATCGGAAACGGGTAAAATATCGATTATAAGATTCCGTCCAGAAAAACAGGTGAAGCTAATATAATCGCGGTAAATTGTTGTAATAATACTAAATTAGTTAAACATATCAGTAGGATATATAAATCCAAGGGTAGGTTAATGTTGTTTGTATTGTATTGTACTGTACTGTATTGAGGCTTTTTTACTGGTATACAGATATGTTTTGAGAAAATAAATAATTATAATCATTTCTCTCAAACCATCTCCGATCACCGACTGCTTAAATGAGTATAAAAATCTATATTTACTGAACTGTCGATGAATACCTGGTGTACAGCCAAAATTCTGGTTTCGAAACCTCGAACCAGGCTCTGGAGACGGGGCCCTTGGGAGGTGCTAATGTGACCTTGTGGACCCGTCCATTCCCATCAGGAAAGAGAATTGTGTGCTTCGTAATCCTTCGCTCATCAACCGTCTTCCATTCCTCACCAAGTACGTCGAGCAGGTTGAACACAGCTGAAAATTTTCAGAGACGTAAGTTTACTGGTGAGTCCTTTGTGTTATTTTTAAAAAATTTTTTTATTAAATTTATTTGGTAAATGTACAAACTGTGTATATTCAATATAATATAATGAATACACATTTATATTACACGCTTACCCACTTTTAAATGAGAATTTATTCTAGTGTTTAAAAGTGGGGGCATTGTTGTTTTGTTGTGGAACAATGAAATTTTTTTTGCTACAATCATTATTAGTATTATTTTAGTAATTAGTAATCAAAATTAATAAAACTTGTAATGAAAAGAACAAATCCGAGCTGCATTCCTCCACTAAGAAAGTATTATGCAGCCACGATCCAAATCTAAATTTGCAATTAAGAATTACATGTAGAGTCCATTCACTTTAGGTAAGCCTTTTGCATTAGTGTGAGTAATACTCTATGTAACACGTAAATTGTGAAATTGTATTCGTTTTTAAACCAACTTCATTGGCCGCTCCAGTAGCACTCTGACCGGCGAGCGGAGCGATCGTTTCTGTGTTTAATATTTTTTGCTTAAAGATACGTAGACTAAAAAATCACGAATATTTTTAAATTAGGAAAGGAGAAATCTCTTTCATGTCAAACAAAGGAGAACATTTATTATTTAGAATCTGAATTTTTTGCGTCTATCATTTACTCAAAAAAAGAATGTTACGAGATTTTGTAAACGGACTGTTACTCACACTAATGCAAAAGGCTTACCTAAAGTGAATGGACTCTACCCTTTACTGTATATGGAATAGAATCCCGGACACGCACTGAAACTGCCAAAGCGTTTTGAAACAATAGACATCTACAGATGGCTTATAAAAATAGGCCGGATTTACAGGGTACTAATGAAGATTCTAATGCGAAAGCAAAAATTAATCCTTAAAGCAATAAAAATCCGTAAAATACAATATTTTGCTCATATGAATATAAAAGCAAAGGCAGCAAGATAAAAAAAAATTAATGCAGCCATCGAGGGTTAATAATTTACACTGTACTAAATTCGAGATTTTATAGGAAACATAACCTATAAATTTATGGGAAACACGAATTTGGAAGAGATAGATAGATAGATAAATAAAATCTAGAATTTAGTTTAATTATTAATTAAATTATTAATCCTCGGTGACTGCATTCAAAACATTTCTTATTTTTTGGATATTGCTACCTTTGCTTTTATACCCCACATATTATGATGTATCCATAAAAATGTAATAAAAGATCCTGCAGCTCATATTTCAAAACCTCTGGCAGAAAAGGTCGTAGAGGACGAAGGACTTTTAGGCAGAAAAATTTAAGGAAATTATCTGAAGTGATCAGTCTAATCATTTGGAGCTAAAATATTATCAATTTTTTAGTCTTGATCAACTGTAGATTGAGCAATTTTGTAGATTGAGATTTTAAAAAATGAATTTTGTTATTTGTTTTAATCTACTTATAATCATTAATTACACCTACATGTTTCGGAAAAACCTTCCCATCGTCGGGGCGTTTTAATTAATGAATATAAGTAGAATAAAACAAATGACGAAAATATTTTTTTAAATATTATCGGCAACGTTCGGTCAAATACCAAAATAAGTAAAATAATGCATTATTTATAAATGTATTTTTGAAAAAGAACTTCTTAAGGTGTTACACCATCTTGAAGCACCAAAAAACACATTCAAATAAATTTATCGATTTATTATCATTGTTTACGGCATACATTGGTTACTTTTTATTTATTTCAAGAACAAATTATTAAAAAAAATTCAAATTAGTTAAGTTATCTTAAGTCCCATAAAGGTCTTTCTCCAAGACTTGCGGAGCTGGTGGAGATAATCATGCCGCCAGAGTTTGAGTGAAATTAAAAATGAATTATTTTATTAAATGATGTAATTAATGTCTATGATGTGGCAAAATTAAAAAAATATATTTTTTTGTGCAAGAAATTCGAGGTAAAAATATAATAATTAGGAAACGGCGCTTTGTAAAATTTCAACGAAATTAGCTGAAAAAGGAAAGTATTAGAAAAACGCAATGGAATAATGAAATTCGTTCCAAAATTCGTCTACCGCACTAGCTTCAAATTGCTATAACTTTGGCAATTTTTGAAATGTTTAAATGATTTATGACTCAAATTATTTTTAGATTTTTACTTTACGCTATAAAGATACACTAATTTTTTTTTGTATCTTTTTATAGCTTTTTAGCACGATTTTTAGAAAATGTCAACGCTGTGTAACACCTTAATTGGATTTGTCCTGTAGCCCTACAATTTGGTAGATTTTAAGAATAAGCCTATTCAATAGCTTGGACAATTATCATGATCACTTTACACTGTAGCACATCTTCAACTCTATATGAGTGTTTATATTATTTATTTTAAAATCCATGGAATAAAAAGTATCGCTTAAAATAAATTATGCAAAAAAATTCGATTCACCAGATGTTTTAACACTCAATTTTGCAAACAACGATGTTGCGAATTTAATTATCGAATAATTGTGAGTAGCATTTGTTAGGATCTTTTTATGATAATAATATAATTCGACAAAACATACAACGCACCAATAATGATTAAATTAGCACAAATAATATTAATATAATATTTCTCCATCACTCGGATGCTTTTGGTCAACGTTCACATTAAATCTGAATTTCTCCACACACAAGCACATTGGTTTAATTAGCAGTTCCTTATCACATGTTTCCACAGAACGGTTTAGAGACGCACAAGTGAATTAGTTCTCATTAATAAAAATTACGCGGAAGACTGTGACCAATCTCAGCTTGGTTCATTATCGTTCTTGCACGATAAGGTATTCAGGAATCCAATGGAGGAGATTGGAGATTTTTGAAAGTCTTTTATCAAAATAAAGGAGAACCTCCAAGGAACTAGTATGGCAGCTGAACCCTCACTCATGCTGCACAGTGGTCGGAAAAGACAATCTGAGCGAGCGAAATTATTTTAGTGTTTATTTGTATTCTATACCCATTAAATAATAATAATAATAAACCAATTTAAAGAAATAAAAAATAAAATAAATGTAGTATGGAAAACTTGATTATACCATCTAACCACACTTATATTTAATTCTAAACTTGTCTTTATGACGTCCACAATTGATCCGCTTTTGACGTATTTGTCCACAAGAATTTAACAAAGTTTTTTTTATTATACTTTATTATTGTATTAATCTCCCTTAAAACATTTTTTACATCCTTTAGAAAAGTCTCGCTCCTTTAACCATACTCCAAACAGTTTTTTCCTTGGTAATCCGAGAGCTGAAAAATAAATAAATTCTGAATACAGGCGCACCGAAGTGCACTCCGATTGATTTTAAATCTGTAGCCAAGGTATTAGAAAACGATAGTTTACAACAATTAGAATCAATACAGGTCAATCCCAGTTTTGGCAGTCTAAGGCATGCAGAAAAAATTTACGGTATTTTGTTAAAAACAAATCGTGGCTTTGTAGAATATTAATTGAATAAAAATGTGGATTATATTATAAAAAAGTTACTCAAGTTTATCGATTCCATAGTTCGAAGAAAAAAATTCAAAAATAAAAACACCACTTTGGTACAAACATTCGTATCCGACTGAGAATAATTCAACTTTATTTTTTTGAAACAACATGTCACTACCTGCTCGACTAGACACGAGGGGTTTATTATAGGTAATTAACTATTAGTGGGACTTTCTTACCCAAGGAACTAAGTTTATTTCGCTGCATATATTTTATTTTTATTACGAATTTCGTTTTTTGAATTTTGCGCGCACAGAATCTAATTTCCAACCTTTGTGCGCTGTAGGCTTTACGAACTATTTCATTTAACGACGAAATAAATATTTATCTTGTAATATTCCCGTCTCAATTCCTATTTTATTATTTAGATTAATTATTTTGTCAGATAAATAATTATGTATATACATTGGGCAACACATATCTTGGTGCCAGCTATTTTTTAACTGTTTCTAGGTAACTTTTAGGTGTGGAATCCAAAATAGCTATCAGATTTGGTCTCTCGGCTCTAGTTTTTGAGACACACTACATATATTGGTCTCTTTTAGAATAAAATCATTTTATTTTTAACTTTTTACTATTACATATTTAATTTATTACTATTACAAATTGATCCAATTGCTAGTTAAAAAAACACAAAATACAGAGTAAGGTTTTAATTTCACATAGTGAAATGTAGATATATGTATATACTCGTACTTGTATCGCTTTCCACTTATTTTTTTCCTTTTATGCGACTTTTAGCATGAAGTTTACCAGGACAGTCTCGCTGAAGACTTCAATGGTAGTCGTAATATCTCTATCCCGTCTTCCTTGATATCGATCTTCCATAGTTTTAATGTCCTGATAGAATCTTTAACCCTGCTCTTCAACCCTGCTTGGGTGATTTTAGACCCCAAATTACCCAAGCAGGGTCCAAGTCAAAAATCACCCAAGTTTTCTGGAAACTGATCTAATTGGTTGCGGAGGTAGTAACTTTTATGCTCATGTTACAACCGAGAATATTTAAGTTGGAAAACATATTTTCCACTTTTCTCTCTTGAAATTTTTTTCAGTAATTAAACATATTAAATATAAACACCGAGCGTTAGTTTCAATCTCATTTATAGATGGGGTAAAATGTGAATTTTTGATGAGATATAATTTCTTCATAAGCCCCAACTCGATATTTATTTATTTATTTATTCATTCATTTACGCCTAAATAGGCTTTTACATATGTAGGTATATAAGAGTTATTTGCAAAAATAATATAAACAGAGAGAAAAACAAAAAAAGAAAGTGTATATAATTTACATTATGGCGGAATGAAGCGCTCTCAGTATCGCGCCCCTATACTGTGACAGGCCAGAACCAAACACGTCCGCTATGTTTGTATAATTGTTACCTAACCTGTGTATTCTAGGTACTAGCGAGTTGTAGTGAGCATTTGTTCTAGTATTGTCACAGTAAAAAGGCGTCGGCACTCGAGTAGTTCGACTGGGTACATGGAACATTATTAAGGACAAAATTTCAGGGCTGTGGTAATGCGAGTTTACAATTTTATATAATAAAATCAGATCGGATAAAACTCTCCTGTCCGATAGTGGCAATAAACCGGTAAAATATAATAAGTTTGTATAGTTAAGATTTTCTATTGGGATATGGAGACGGAAATTTATGTAGCGTAAAAATTTATGTTGAATTCTTTCTATTGTATGAACATGAGCATTGTAATAGGGACACCAGATAGATGAGTTGTATTCGATTTGACTTCTAACAAGAGTGTATGTAAGAGTGGAAATACTTTTTTTTTTCTTTTCTCGTAACCGAAGGTTCGTTGATTACGTCTTGTTTTTTATTAATCATGGCATTTATTAAAGGCCTTATTCTGTTAACCCAGTGCTGATATTCAGCTCTGTCCTAAGGACATAAAAACAAGGTTACTTTGTATATTCACTTTGCTGTCCAGGAAGTAAGCTAACCGTCTTTAGATCGATACAAATCATCCACTAAATGTTCTTCATACTTAATTTTGGTACATTTGTTACCCATATACACAAATAGGAATGTCGAGTTTTACGGTCACAAGTAACACCAAGTTATTGAAACTAACTAGATTT
This sequence comes from Agrypnia vestita, assembly GCA_016648135.1. Taxonomy (NCBI): domain Eukaryota; kingdom Metazoa; phylum Arthropoda; class Insecta; order Trichoptera; family Phryganeidae; genus Agrypnia; species Agrypnia vestita. The sequence goes on from JADDOH010003484.1 coordinate 47,464, forward strand.
TAATTTTAAGAGAGAAATTTCAAATTTGGCCTTAAACGATATCATTATTTTATTATCATTATTTGCCCTTTATCAGAAATAAAATCAATCAGCCTGTATTTTAAAAATTAGAACTAAGAAAATTAAAAAAAAAAAAAATAAATAAAATTAAAATTAGAAGACAGGTACCTACATCAAAAGAATCCAAAATCAGATCTCACTTTTCCGGCCAATTTTTTTAATATATAATGTGTATTTAAACTAAAAATGTCCTTAGGTTTTCATGGCCGTTCAGAATCTTCTGTGTATAGTTTTCTGGGATATTCTGCCGTGTATATGTGACCTCTCCGGCCAACGTTTCGGATCCCATTGCAGGGTCCATCGTCAGGGCTGATGTGATGAGTGAGTGTTAACCTACACTTCAACATTCATACATCACATCAGCCCTGATGATGGACTCTGCAATGGGATCCGAAACGTTGGCCAGAGAGGTCACATATACACGGCAGAATATCCCAGAAAACTATACACAGAATATGTATTTAAATTTATACATATTTCACATGTACACAATTGCCGATATATTTAAAAAAAAAATTTTGCTCGTTCTGTATTATAAATATAAATCTTCGTGTAATATACACGCAAAATATCTAAATAAATTCTGAAAAAACATAATAATAATAATGATAATAATAATAATAATAATAATAATAATAATAATAATAATAATAATAATAATAATGAGAAATATTGAAAAAAAAGGAAACTTTGATATTGCATGTCTCCATAACTATCGATATTAGGTTGATACTGAACATTTTCGACTCATAATCAAGGCAGGAATCTACCTGTAAAATATTGTGGACCATCTCCCTTGTGTAATGTTGCCGGTTTTATTCTTATTTAAAAAGCAATTTTTAATAAATTAAGGAAATTTTTATTGTCACTTTCACGCTGTACTGCACACGCCAGATTTGTGTATATCCTCGTCCTCTGGCTGCAGATCGCGGTCAGCTCCGCGCTCGTGCGGCAGGTGTTCCGGGAGGCTGATTGCCATTTAATTACCTGGGTGCTGGTGGCGGGCCAGCCCCCGCCAGTGCAGCTGCGTGGACCAGAGATGCTGTGTGACTGCAGACTCGATTCCATCTATTGTGACTAGAGTCTCCAAATATTCGTGATTCCAACTATTCGAATATCGAATACTTGATGATAATATATTCCAATATTCCGATATATTCGTAATATTTTTAAGAAAGGAATAATTTACTTTGGATGATAAATACAGATAAATAAATACATTCTATATATGTAAATTAAAAACACAGTAATTGTAGGGAATTTAATTATTTTAATTTTTAACAATATATGTTATAAAAAAACAAAAAAAAATATATTGAAAAATAATGTTGAATTGATACGTTTATCTCACACCCACGTGCAAGTTTTTTTTTTTCATTATTTTGTATATAACTTCTTGTTTGTCGGCTTTGTTGTCATAAAGCCATAAAGATAAGCAGAAGTTGTCCGACAAAGGCGTTTACATCTTTGATGTCCGAATTCGTATACCTGAGTGAATGAATGAATGCTTGCATACTGACTTCCAGGGCCCGTAAACCTTTCTTTCGTTTAGAAAAATATTAAAAATCTTATAATATAAAAAGGAGCGAGTACTTTACGAATACATTTTAAAGTATTCGAATAAACGAATACTTAAAAACAGGCGAATATATTCGAGTTTCGAATATTCGAATATTCGGATTGGAAGCTCTAATTGAGACCCATGTTATAATTGCGACAGCCGATTGCAAATTTATTTATTTATCTTACATATTTCATATGCATAAGCCACAAGGATACACCTGGCAGTACATAATGTTCTACCAGGTCACTGTTATGTAAAACAAGCGTAAAACAAACGTAAGGAGCGGTCGAACATGAATATCCCCCAAAATGAAAAGATGAGATAATTGTGACATTTTCATTGATTTACTTTAAGTAAAAAGTTCTTTAGCCGGAAAATCATTTTGAAAAATAATATTTCTGTGTAAAGCGCTTTTGAGGTGAGTTCTCACGAACACGGCGCTATATAAATATGGATTTTAATAATAATAACAACGCTTTGGTTAATTGATATAAACCAATGGTTTAATCCTACACAAGTAATTAAAATTAAAAAAATATTACACGAAGTTATGGATACGATTTTTAACTTATTTACTTACCATTACGCTGTTTCTCCGTGGGGGTAGGCAGAGAAGATAGAGCGCTTCACTCTTCTGTCCTGATATTCAACCCTCCTCTCATCCACATACATTCATCTTGGCATGCAAGCTCGCCGGTTGTTGAGCCCTCTAACGGGACCATCTTCCAGTATCTGCTTAATCTGGTCATGTGACGTATTCCGCGGTCGCCCTCTCTTTCTGACCCATCAACACTTGCATTATATATCTTTCTTACCATTCTTTCCACATTCATTCGCTCAACATGCCCAAACCATCTGAGCGACCCTTTTTTAATTCTATTAATTATGATAAGATCAGCTTTACATTAATTCTTATATATTTTTTAATATGAAATTTTTTAATGTTGCGTATTCAGTATTTTTTAAATTTATTAAGGGAAAAGTGATGCGCGTCTTTGGGCCTGTTTCTACGAACTGTTCGCCGAAGTTAGTTTTTCGGCAATGACTGATCTGTTCTAACCCTTTCTGCAGCGTTGTCTGGGATACAGTTTTCTTTAAGATACCGGAGCACCATGTTAGATGTCGCGTTGTACGATAACCCACAAAGTTGACAATTCACCAATATTATACGCTACTGCCGTCTATCGGCGAATATCGAAAACTTTTTGTTCTGGCGCTTGAAAGTGTGTGGTTATCGCACAAATTATTAAACAAAATATTTTGCTATTTTATTTTTCGTTGATTGTTAGAAAAAAATTAAGCTTATAAAAAATAAGTTCCATACACAAATTCATCCGTGGGACTAAAAAATTGGAAAAATCCGTCAAAATTAAATAATGTGTAGAATACTGTGTAAGCTTAAATAAAAAATAATAAAAAATTAAAATAATAATAAGAATTTCTCATCATTATCGACGGCTTATTTAAACTAGCTGTTCGCGTCTTTGCTAAGCCCTAGTACATTTATATATATATTTTTTACATTATATACATATACTATTTATAGTATCTTTTTGGTGGTCGCAGCATGGGTACAGCGGCCGGTCAAGCCCTATCTGCGGTCGTTTAGTTTGTTTTTTTAGATGTGTATTCGAACGAAATTACGGATGTTACACGAAGTTACGGACAGATGGACAGACAACGAAATTATTATGTTTGATAACCGCTCCTGCGCCCGCAGGTCTTATATTCGGCAGTGACTAAGCTGTTAACTGACGGTCATACACAGCCCCTTTTAGTACAATAAACAAGATAAAATAAGTAAAAAAACTAACCCATAAAAACCAAATTTTTATTATACTCCCTCTCTCATTTACTAGTTGAAACGGGTTTCGTGCCTACCCAACGCGTCGGGCTCGTGTCGGACGACGCTACGAAAGGGAGTAATAAAAAATTTCGAAAAATCCAAAACGTAAATTTGTTAGATCATTTTTATCGCCGTCACAAGTCTGCCTGCAAAGTTTCAGCTCAATTGGATCGCAGGGAAAGGGTTAAAAATCCAAAGTTTTTTCGACAGACAAGCAGACGCTGCGAGTTAAAAGAAAGGGAGTAAAAATGCAGTTGAACCGCCACTTAGAATTGTGTAATATTTATTAATTTTGTCGCAATTTCCCGACCTTCGAGCTGCGGGCTGGGCGCAATAGCTGTCACCTCGCGGTTGCACAGGACGACCCCTAACAATGAAACAGCTGTCACATGTCAATTATGCTTCGCCCACGTCGCAGAACCCACAGCGCACCAGAGCAGGCAACGCGAGGGCCCGGTGTGCAAAGGGAAATTTGAACAATAACGTTTCGGTAATTAATTTTACCGAAATGCATTTTTAATTATGTTTTTTCTTTAAAATATTTTTTCGCAAAATAAGCAAAAATTTTTGGGAGAGTAAATGTATTTTTTACATACAACCGAAAATTGCGCCATATTTTTACAATTAATGTTGGAATAATGTTTTTCTTAATTGTTATGTAAAAAGGCAATACATAGTGTAAGCAAAGCAATACAATAATTTTAGATAGCTACAAATATCTAAAAGTAAGATAATACAAATAATACAAAATAAGATTATACAACAAACTCGTAAATTATTTGAGTTTTAATTCTTTTCATGATACCCAATAAAATAATGGACAATGATTTTTACAACTCAATACTTTGAGCGTCATCAATTTATAATTTTGTCTTTATTTTAGTTTTTAAGTATAACTTCTACCGCGCGTATTAGAATACGATTTTTTTTTCAATTCTTGTCCTAGGATCGGTTTTAAACATTTATTTATTATGCAGGATGACTAATGGTTAGTAACAAAACTTGGCAGAGGTCTTCGTTCAATTTTGAATATAAAATATTCTCCACACTTTGGATGAAATGCGACATCGAAGTTGGCATTTTTGTTTCAATATTTCTGACTTATCTTTAGGAGAACGTTAGACTATAGGGAATCCTCTCCCATCCCACGCATATACTCAGATTATAATAACCTTTTGAATTCAATAGATATTTTTAATACTAAATATGAAGAGTATTATCATACGGTGAGGCAGATACTGGAAACTCGTCCCCCTCCCTGTCCATGTGAATTATATACATTACAAACCCTTTTATATTTATGATAAAGTTAAATTCGGAACAATCGACTAAATGAAACTGTAAAATTGTTTGATCTGTCATTTATATCAAATTAATTTGTCGATAATTATGTCTAAGTGTGTCATCCTTTAATTATTGTGGGAGACATTTAACTATTTTTTATGTATTTTTTCCTACCAAGCAATCATGTCTACCTGTTGGATGACCGAGTAAAATAAAAAAATTATAATAAAAAATATAGAATATTGAAAATGAATTTACTTTGATACAAGTCAAATAAAATGATTACAACCTTGTAAACAAAATCTGGTTCAAATTTCTGCACAACTTCAATAATTTTATTTGACTTGTATCAAAGCGAATGAACTTTTAATATTAAATACTAAATTTTTAATTAACGGTATGTTACTTTCATGATAATGATCTAATGTATTAGAGAAATATAATTTTAATGTCGTTCCTTAACTGTTGATTTTATTTAATTTAGTTTAGTACAAATACACACATGACATGCAAATACATTTTGTGCATGATGGTAAATAGTGATGTCATGTTCATTTGAAAATGGATATTTCACTCAAAGTGTCAAAAATATTTTCTATTCAGTCAGAATATTTTGAGTTTGTTCAAATCTTTCAGAACAGTACTGGATTTCATGTCACAGACACATTATTAATCAATTAATGTATATTACAGATGTCTCACAGAGACGAAACTGTAGTTTTTTCTGGAAAAGTATTTATAGAAGTCTTTTAGGTGTACATAGGACTTAAGACCAATCTTACAATGCATATATAAAGTGTGGCATGTAATTCAAATATATACAACTTCCAAAAATTAGTAGGCATGGTATATTCTAGCATGGGTGGAAATGGCGAATGTTACATTGTGTAAAGTGATCACTTAAGCCAACCGTAAGATAGGTCATAAGTCCTATGTACACCCAAAAGACTTCTATACCTACTTTCCCATAAAAAAACTTCATTTTCGTCTCTGTGAGACGTCTATAATATACATTAATTGATTTTCTATTCAAATTTGAACGAAGAAGACTCCCTCGCTGTTTTCTCTACTAGCTTGTAGCATAAACATTAGGCTTAAATATGTAGTACTTATGATTGCAGCTCGCACCTGCACGATTTCTGATACGAATGCGAAATTTTTGTGAGGTGGCTCTGCCTACTGAGCTGCCAGGTGAGAACGCTGAGTGCATATTGTGACAGCGCACTGCTGATCTGCGATGCGCCGGTAGATATTGAAACAATAAATTGGTTTGACATTAATGAACCACATTTCTCACGCTAGGGCAGACCGCAATTGCCCAATTTGTGGCCTCATTATAAAATCATCAAATTTGTCATATTCACATGATTCCGAATATTGTGGCATAAGCAGTAAAATATTTTATCTTTGTAAATCTGTGAAAATTGGTGAGCTGTTTTCATCTATGTATTTTTATTTTATATTGTACAGAGCATTAACACCTTGAAGTGCTATAATAAATAAGTTATAATAATAAATATACAGGCGGACCTCGACTTTCGCACATAATTGGTTCCTGAAAATGTGTGCGAATGTTGAATGTTCGAAAGTAGAGGGAAGTAAAAAAAATAAAAATTTATGTATTTTATAATATTTATATATCAAGTAAATATATCATGTTTAAGAGGCTTTAAAGTGGTTTAAGAGACATGTTTAAGTGGGGTTTGCGGGTGTTTCCCTTAAAAAGTTATCAAGAGCTAATTGTTTGCCACTATTTTTCTTTTCTTCATATAATATTTTATAACATGCTATGTCTTTATTGATCGGCCTGTACACTCGAGATATGCGTTCTCCATTGGGATCACAATCTTCCATAATATTTAAAAATTTGTCAAGATGCATGGAGGCTTCATTCATATTTTTCATTGTTAAAGTCTTGATGATTTCATCAGCTTCTTCTTCCTCACTTTCATTATATATTTCATTTTCATACTCATGTTGCTCAATTAAATATTCATTTGTTAGAGGTTCTGAGTGAGATTTTATAATCTCATTAACATCCTCATTGGTAACATCTAAGTTTAGTTCATTCATTAGGCGGACTATATCAATCTTTTATTTCAGCCCAAGCTATATGTCCACGCGTTTTATACATTCTAGTTCTTCCAAAAATCTTTTAATGTAGGCCCACCTTCCCTGTCAGTTGCCTCGATAGCCTGAGTCATTATTGACCTCATATAATTATCGTTTAAACATAGCTATCACCGTTTAGTCCATAGGCTGTATAAGGCAGGTAGTATTGGGAAGAAGAAACACAACATTTATTTCCGTGTATAAATTCTGTAGAGATTTTGGGTGTCCTGGAGCATTGTCTAAGATTAATTATATTTTAAATGGTAAATTATCATCTTTCCTTCCTGCGCAAGACTAAATCTCTATCCTAGCTAGCTCACAAGCAAAGTGACGGAAGGAAGCAAGATGCAAGTGACACCAGGATTCCACTTGCTTGTAAGCGAGCGAGAGGTGGATATCTTTACCCCACAGCGCGACAATGTGCGAAATAGCGAATTGTGCGAAAGTCGAATGTTCGAAAGTCGAGGTCCGCCTGTACTCAACATTTTCGTTTACAACAATATGACCTCTCACTATACCCTAAAAACATTAGAATACTACCTGCAGTAGATAGGAATAATGCCTTAACAATGGATTAAGAAATACTAGTATACAAAAATATAAAGATTTGTTGACATGTTGCATTGCAAAATAAAATTATCGATAAAATACATACGTATTGAGGATGTGGCCGAGAGGTAATCCAAATATAGGCATCTGTAATCCGAGGGTTATGTTTAAAATGGTACAGGTGGTGTGCGGCAAGCGGCATCATTTCATATACCTACTGTTTATTGTAAAATATCGGCGTAGTCAATAGAATGTCATTAAGTCGTAAACAGTAAACAATTTGGGGGCGACATCATTAATGTTGAGCGTTTTTTATTTCAAATTAAAAGATGTACGAATATCACACAGTATTTATTGTGTTTAAATCGGAGTATTTTTACACCTCCGATGGTCGAGCACAATACAATGCTTGGAGATAAAATACAGTTTCAATGCTCTTGTTGCTCGTAGTTTTACTTCCCTTTTCTCAGTGATTCAAGTCAATCCTCCTGGAACGGATAAAAGATGACAATTGTTAAAGCTATTTGCAAGGGTTATTCGTAACATGCGCGTGATTTATGGTGGTTTAAGGTACAGATACACATGCTTATTTAGTGGTATGCTAATGAGCATGCCACTAATAAGCATGCCATAACAACTATAAACACTTGCTCATTATTAGCATGCTTATTAGTGGCATGCTCATAAATAAGCATGCTCAAAGCTAACAATCAAACACACACGCTTATTAGTGGCATGCTCTTTGTCATAGAATAGAGACGCTCTTGTTCAAAATGGAAACTTTGCAAACTGAAATAGAAAATTCAAGTGAACCAATAAATCAAAACAGATCCCGAGTTTCCATCCGCACATTTTTGATTTTACTTTTTATAATTTTTATTGTAAGATTTGAATCATTCATACCTTTTAACAAAGTTTCGTAAACATTATTTCTCGCTATATTATTTTTACACAACGGTGACCGAGTATTCCACAGACATTCGTGATTCCTATAATAAGTCACGAAAAGTAATGTTTTATCGTCTCCCCAACGCGCCATATTTGTTTCATCTGTCGCGGACTGAGAAGATCGCATTGATAATACTAGCCGCGAAGCCCGCGAATGACATAAGCGTGCTCATAATAAATAAGCAAGCCTGTTCACACATGCTCAAAAGATACCCCTTCTCATGGTGAATGACAGTGGCATGCTCATTACTAGCAATGTGCGTACACACATGTCACTAATAAGCAAGGTCTAAAGAAGGTCGATACTGCGCATGCTCACGTGCCACTAATAAGCATGAGTATCAGTAGCTTTATGTATACGTATACAGTTGTATCGTGATATTTTAACGAAAGCACAAACTTTTTATAAACTTTTCGTATAAAATATGTGTAAAATTTTATATTTTATCGACCATTCGCGTTCGTTAAACTTTCCGTTTGGAGCCCTGTCGGGTACACAGGTTTCATACACATAAACAGAATTCTAATATATCTCATAAATCGGGTACAGTTGCCGGCAAACTTCATGAAATTCTTTGGCTAAGTGGGGGAATGCGCAGAAGAAGAAATTTGGGTCTCGTTGGTGGAAAGGTAGATGCGCAAACGTCCCCCCACTACGCTGCAGAATTTCAAGATGTTTGCCGGCTACTGTATAGAGCATAACAAAATTCAAGAGTCGGACAATTCGCTTTATTATTTCTATATATTTATGGTATATATTTATTATATATTAAATAGTATACAAACCACAGTATTAAAAAAATGTAACATTTGATGCATAACTTGTAGTCTTTTTACCAAAATGTAATAGGTCTTTCCAGTTGTTGTATATATGAACTGTATTGCATCTTTATATACCTACAATAATGTAGGATTCGTGTGTAAAAATAAGGCGTCGAGTTGAGTTAAACTAAATAAAAAACATTTTTATGATTTCAAATATGTTTTAATATACTTTGTAATACACACACAATATGAGTTATTAATTTACAACTATAGTTTCGAGAGGAGCAGTCCCTCTCATCATCAGGTATAGATAATAACTAACTTAAATACAAAATTTATCAATCTAATTGGGTAGGTCAGGGGGGTCAGGGGGGCGCGCGGCAGGGAAGGGTATTTTTTCGCCGAACAGCTCTAGGAGTGGTGAACTGGACTGAAATGTGATATTATTTATTAATGTGTTTCCAGAATTTAAATTTTTTAGGATTTCAACGGTTTCCAAACTATTCATTATCCATCGTCTATGGGGAACCGAGTGGAGTAATTTTAATTTGTGATTATCGAAAGAATGATTGGTGTTAATTATATGATTGGCAAATTCGGAGAAATTGTTATTTTTTAAGCAGCGGCGATGTTCTTTTATGCGTGTATTTAAGTTTCTAGTGGTTTGGCCTATATACTTTTTGTCACAATCTCCGCAAGTTATTTCATATATCCCACTTTTTTCTAACATACGTATTTTTGTTTTTGAATTTAGAAGAATTTTATTACAAAGTATATTAAAACATATTTGAAATTATAATGTTGCACCACGAAGTATCTGCCAAATCTTTCAATAACATTTTTATGATTCATTCATGTTCGGAAATTTAAAGTGTTACTTAATACATTTTGTAGGACTTTGATAATCTGCAAGATACACAATTAGGAAAAAATCTTACTATTACCGTTTAAGGTAGTTGATGTTTCTAGCTCATTCATGAGTTAAGAATTGTGTAAGCGCAGATGACCACAGTCAAATCATCCAATGTCAGATTTAAAAAAAATTTATCCAAATTATTCTTTTAAAGTTTAGGTGCATTTTGCATTGGTCTGTAGAATTTGTATATAATCTCATTTTTTAGTGTATTGGTTTTAATTGGTGTATTGCTGACCAATATTTAACACAATGAATAAAAATAAATAACAAATAATAATAATTTAAAAATAATCATCAAAAATTTTGGAACACGTTTTTATTTTATCTCAACCATTCGTGAACAGCAAATATCTTGATTTTTTAAAATCTATTTGAGGATGTGCCATGTTGTCTGGTTGTCATTTGTATCTGAAAAGATCATAATTTTTTTTCTTATTATTAAATCACTAATAAGAATTTGTGAAAGGGTTATATTCAACACCATTATTAAATTCATCAATATATTCAAAGCTTTTTCACAAAAAAATAAATAAATAAATTGAGAGATTCAAATTTGGCATCAATCCTATGGCCATAACGATAGAAATACTGACATTCGTCAGTTGATGTATTGTTTACAAGAAAAGAGCAACTTTTCACTGACGTACTTTCTACATCTTCATATTTATTATTTATTATTTCTTAACATATAGGATATTAATGACCCTGAAAGATAGATCTAGCGATTTTAGAAGACAACATGTAATATTTTATATAATAGGGAGAATAACATGTCACAGAAAATACTTGTCTATGTTTGATATATTAGGAACATTATAGGAAATGAATTAAAAAATATATTATAAACTAAAAAGTTATACAAGACGTAAAATTATCGCACAAGTGTAGAGTGCGTGGGTGTAATCAAGCATAATAATTTCGTTGTCTGTCCATCCGTCCGCCAGTCTGACTGTCTGTCTCCGTAACTTCGTGTAACGTCTGTAATTTCTTTCGAATTCCCGGCTAAAAAATCTACATTAAATGGTTGAAGATGGGGCTTGAACCCCGGGCCAGTGAACCCGAAGGTGGCAACGAAAGCGATGTTGCTATCGCTATATATATATATATGTGTGTGTGTGTGTGTGTGTGTGTGTGTGTGTGTGTGTGTGTGTGTTTAAATATAAGTTTTCATTAAGCCACCAATCAGAAAAGAGAAAGTAATTAGCCCGCCCACGCGCTCGCCGCCATTACGATGAAGACTAAGAAACCGATTAGTTAAATCAATGATTTCTGCTAAAATTCACGAAGTATACAATGTCAAATAATAAGGGTTAAGACACACGTGTTATGATATCGCAAACCAATAAGAATTAACCTCACTCACATAAAGACAACATTCACAAGGTAACTGACGAAAGATTATTACGAAGTTTACTATCCCCAGTTACATACCCAATTTTTTCCGTTGTATTTCTAATGGGAAACTGAAATCTCCTTTTTGTCGCTGGCTCCTGCATCAGTGTCCGTTTTAACTTTCGCATCGGTCTCTGCATCAGACACTACATCAGCCTTTACATCAGAGTCTGCCTTTTGACCACTGGACCTGAGGAGCCACGGCTGCCCGGGGTATTGCCCGGGGTACTGCCCGGGGTACTGCTCGGGGTACTGCCCCGGGTACTGCCCGGGGTACTGCCCGGGGTATTGCCCGGGGTACTGCTCGGGGTACTGTCCAGGGTACTGCCCGGGGTACTGTCCAGGGTACTGCTCGGGGTACTGCCCGGGGTACTGTCCAGGGTACTGCCCTGGATACTGCCCGGGGTGCTGTCCGGGGTACTGTCCGGGGTATTGTCCTGGGTGCTGCCCGGGGTACTGCCCGGGATACTGCTCGCTGGGCTGCCCGGGATGGCCGGGGTACGGTAAGGGCAAATACGCAGGGTCCACCTCGGGAAGTCGCGATTGAGCCCCTTCAACAAGCCCTATCCAGTTGTCGGAATTAGCCGAGTCAGGCATTAACAGGATTTGAGCCAGAACGAGCAGTACGAAACAGTTCCACATCTTTGAGAGCTATGCGGGTTCAAACCGCATGAATAAAAAAAATATATTTCTGCGTGACGGATAGTCGTATAAATATGTTTCCGTTTTATGAAGAAATTTTTAAAATAACAATAATATTGACGTATATACAGTGTGTGTATTTTATTTCTGTACAAATGTGTAGCTATAAAACATAAAAAAAAAACTACTAATTAATGTGAGAAAATTAACAAACTTTGTAAAAACCACACTGGCTTTGTCCAACCACAAAGTTAAACATAGGTAAACATGAAAAAAACTACATTTGTCTGATTTTCGGAAGTAAATCTTAAAATATTACAAGTAAAATTATTTTAATGGTATTCATATTTCATACTATTGTAATTGGCGAACTTGTTGGGTTTAGTTTAGTGGTAAGGCGCTCGCCTAGGGATAAAAGTGGTTCGCGACACGTTCCCAGAGACCAGCATATTATTCCTAATTTCATAGCACAAGCGTTTAGCTTAGTACGGAAACAGTAGCATATTATTGTGATACGCAATTCTATTTTAAAAAAGCGATTAACATTTTATTCTATTTTTTTAAGAAAATTATATTTATTTTAATATTTTGACTGATACTTGAGAAGGCTTTGAAGGTGTTGAGTGACATTTTTTATAACACCTTCTACCTCCTTATTCTGTCACAAAATAATAAGATATATTATCAATAAAGCATATACGATACAGTTATTTAGTCAGTGTTTTAGTGGATAAAAGTTTTATACAAAAAAATGCAAAAAGAGTATGATTAAACTGAAATTCGCTATAAAATTTGTACACATAACGTAGCACCTCTTAATGTTATATTAGTGAAATATTTATCCATTATTAGCAAATTTTATGTGGATTATTGCGATTTTCACGAACTTATTACTTTTGAAGTATTTAAAATTTCTCTGATAAGAATTTGATTTCTGCAGCGCAAAATATGAAAAAAACATCCAAACATTAGTTTCTTCCGAAAATAATTTTAAACCAAATTAAATTTTTTAGTACGACATCATTTTTAAGTAGGTACGACATCACGAGAAGTAAGAGCTATTTGATTCTCCGTATTTTGGTTTGAATTATGCCTAAATATGCTTGAAGAAATAGTTCAGGGGGATTGGAAACCCAGAATTCCTTAAAGGCACGAAGTGCTTTTCTGTTGTTATTTATTACATAATATGTACATTACAAACTTTATGTTTAATGCATACATATTATGAATATGTCTTTTTACCACCAACGTTTTCGATTCGCTGTTTTTAATAGTAGCGGGATGCGAGATGGCATTTTAAGAGATGACATCTTACGCCTGAGTTACTAATGATATCTTCCGCCGCACCGTTTGCTCAATAGTCGTTCGTCATCTTGTGCATGGTACTCGTTTGATATACATGAGACAGTTAATAAAGTTACAATTCTTGCAAAAAAATTACACGTAACTCTTCAGTCCCATTTCTAAAGGATAAAGTAACGCAAAATTAAATTTCTATAATACGGAAAATAAATGAATATTCTAATCCTAACTATCAAACAAAAACAAATTTATAAATATATCCTGTCAAAAAGCTTTCACAATAATATTATTTTAAAATCGATACGAACGGAATTTTTCACGAAAGTATTTGTAACAATAGTTTTACATAATAATATAATAGAAAATTTAAGAAAATTAATAAAGTTTTCAATTTAAATTATTTGAAGATGCGCGATTTTCAAATATTAAAACATCAATATTCTCCAAAAAATATTTTTACGACATTGGTGCACACTTTAATATTTATCAAATCAATAAAAACTTTGTTTAGATCACATTTTAACGTCGAACGGTTTCAATATCATTGCTTCTTCGTTAGTATGGACGCTCAAAACATTTGTATGCATTTTTCAACGTGTTGTAAATTTATATCTTATTTATTGACCAACATTTGAAATAAATCTGTTCACACGCACAGTAGGAAAAATGCAAGACTTATGAATCTTTTTTAGTCAAACCTAATTAATTGAATCTAATAATGAAGGAATTGAATATTTAGAAAAACCTGTGCTCCGTAGTCCGGTCTGTTTTTGGGTTATAATAATTGGGTTTGGGTTATAATAATAGTTGAGTTATAATAATCAGTACAGTAAAAATCACGTTATTCTAAGAATGGAGGGGATTATGTACGTACGTATGAGAAGTAACCACATCGATATACTTCACTCATTTTGTATGGATATTTGATATAACGTATCAGCAAATAATGAAAGAAAATTTTAGTTTTATTGTTTGGCAAACGAAACCAAAGCTTTTATTCGCAGGACTATATATACTATTGCTAGCAGGACTACAAATACTATTTTTGGTTGGTCTGTATTATACAGTGTTATTGAAATACTTTGTTTGGTAATAACGATATAAATGTGAGAAGGTGTGAAGCGTCAACACATTATTATGTCTAAAAGGCGGAATTATTTATATGTAAAAGTAAAATAGATAGGATAATATATAGGTTTAATGTTGGGGATTCATCTTTTCACATATTTTCGTTGCACAAGCTTACATACAACTCTTTATACGAAGTTTAAATTGAAAATAGTAAGAATATTGATGCGACACTTATTACTTAGTAAGCATCATTATTTTTTTTTTAAATTAAAAAAAATTGTTGTAGATAAATAACCATGACTAAAATTAAAACTAACACTTTACAAAGAGTCGGAAATATCATGGTACCATATTAAATTCGTTACCACATCATATACCTACGTTTATTAATAAAATATCATGAAATCCGGACAAACACATTTTAAAAAGCTGTTTTGGTTTTGTCTGTTTCACGGTTAGTTTTCAGCTTGAAAATACAATAAACAATACGAATTAATACGAAACGAAGCTTAATATATTTTGAAACGAAATTGAAAACATGGTTGCTCTATGTATGTTATTGGGTAAAGAATATTCTTCTACTCAATTTTTTTAATTCTAGATATTTTCCTTGCTTTCTTGTCATCCAAGCCTACTCAAAAATTTAAAATAAAATGACTTATTTTTTGTGTAGGTATGATGGTTACAAATATTTAGGATAAATTAAATTGAGATCTAGGTATAATGATATAAAGACTGTCCTGGTTACTAAGTAATTTAATAAAAATGATGTGTCATGCTATATTTAAAATTTTTATTTGGGAATCCTGAAAATTAGTTAAATAAAAGTTGCATATATATTATGATTATTAAAAAAAAAACACAAACCAACAAATTAACTTTTTTCGCCAACCAACTAAAACCTTCATCTAAAAATTAACACCAAAAAGTCATCTACCATATAAAATAGTAATAACATAAGGCTTTATTTTTATCTATCGTAAATATGTATAGTAATACCTCGAAAACATGTTATTTTTAGGATAACGTTAATCAAAAAATCGCGTAAATCTGTGTATGTAATATGAACTTTCATACAAAAGGTATGAGATATCAGGTTCTTTGATAGCATTCTATTATCAAGATGTAATAATTCTAATAAAAATGTTTTTTTAAATATAACAATCTTATTAACGAACAAACACCAAATAAGTCAATCGAAAACACCGAAGTCGAGTGGAGAGGATTGAAGGAGGAAGAGAAATGAAAATAACCTAACTCGAGAAAACGTAATTGTGTAAAAAATATTGATGATATCTTTTGAGAAACAAAATAATTAAATAAATAAATTGTTTGTCTGCCTGGATATAATTTTAAAGAACACGTTAATAAAATGTATTTCAGTGTGCTGCACCGAAAAATAATCTTTAATGCCTTGATTTGTTTCGAACGCTTTCTTTATTGCGAGCCTGAATGTTTTTCAGCATTTTCCACTGAAATATAATAAATGAAATGAATATAAAACATAAACTCAAATCTCGGGCTAAATTGGGTTGTTTTTGTTCTAAACCTTTTTTCTTATTGCTGGAGAAGGATGATGCGTATCCCGTGGGCCTGTCCAAGGTGTCTCTCTTCGAAAGCGAACAGAAGATTCTTACAAATTTTCGTTGCAATATTTGCCAATATTAAAGCCGAGAGAAAGAAATTATTCTGGCGACAACTTTAAGACGAAGAAGATTTAGAAGAGTTCAACAAAGGTGGATGGAAGCGATATATTTGGCTGGAAATACCACGAAGTCAGCCGGGAGGGCGCCTGAGGGCCTACATGGGAAGCTGCAGCGACGTTTACCTTAGCCAACTCATCTGACTGAGGCCGTTATATGTGAATACCAAGCGGAATGTGGAAAGAAGAGCATATGAAATAAGAAAACTACAATTTTAGTCGTATTGTGAAAATGCAACCAAAATTATACGCATGATTGGAGGACCTACCTAAGTGTGCCATTATGATTTCGTAGTGGGTTTTTTGGAGTCTGTTATCTTCGGTTCGTTGGATGTTTTTCCAGGGTTCCAGATGGAGCTCAACTGGGCACCAGTTGCCGATCCTCTCCACGGGCACATCCCGTGCCAGCAACTGCCCGGGAGCTGGCAGGCGCACGGCATACAAGGAAGACAAGTAGGCATCGACGGAAACAGGGGAGGCTGAGGAATCACGATGGGGGGCTGCGGTATCACGCTGGGCGGCCGCGGTATCACGATAGGCGGTAGCGGTCTCACGATGGGCCATTGCGGTCTCACGATGGGCGGTTGCGGTATCCAGACGGGCGACTGCGGTATCACGATAGGCGGTCGCGGTCTCACGATGGGCGGTTGCGGTCTCACGATGGGCGGTCGCGGTATCCAGACGGGCGGCTGCGGTCTCCAGATGGGCGGTTGCGGTTTCCAGATGGGCGGCCGCGGTACCCAGATAGGCGGCTGCGGGATGGGTGACGGCGTCGGCCAAATTAGCGGCGGGTAGCACCCAGGCAGGGAGCAGCCCAGGGATGGCGAGCTGGGCCAAATTGGCGGCAGAAGCGGCCAGCTGGGCGGATGGCACCCGGGCAGGGAGCAGCCCGGAGATGGCGAGCTGGGCGGCCAAATTGGCGGCAGAAGCGGCCAGCTGGGTGGATGCGGCGCGTGGCACCCAGGCAGGGAGCACGAGTGGCAGCCGGGGAGGGAGCACGAGTGACAGGTCCCGCAGGGGCCGTGGGGCCGCGGCCATTGAACTATTTTCCCCGTGTAGGGCACTTCGGCGAACCCGCGCCCCGTGTCCACCAGCCCGACCCAGTTGCTGGCGGTCTCTCCGCAGCGGAGCACCGAGAGGGCGCAGAGCCCGACCAACGCCATAGCTATCCCCATCGTACCGAAGGGTGAATAACCGTTTGTCGAGTTTTGTTTGAAGAGAGCTGTTAAATAAATTTGATTTTATAGTATGCTTCCGGTTGAGATGGAAATGTTTGTTTCATACAGTATGCACAATTATTTTCCTATAATATTAGCAAATTTAAAATATAATTCAAGTTTCGAGCACTCGTCAGGACTATTTTTCTCGTGTATATTAAGCCTTAAATACGTGACTGTTTTATATTTTATAAAAAAAAAACTTTTATCATGTGTCGGTAGTCGGTAAGCCTAGACACGAGTACTTTATTTTTAAATATGGAAAGCCTTAAAACAATTATTGATTTTATTTTAACCCAAATTTACACCACACTTATTATATATTGTTAGAGAAAATCTTATAGATCCTTAAAGGTCAATGTCCGCGTTGTCTACGTTCGTTCTAGAAGCAACCTTGAGAGGAAAACATTTCGTGGATCCTCGTTTCTTTATATCTTGAACTTCTTATTCATGTACCACATTTCGCTTCTTCAGTACCCCCCATGGAGCAAGTACACTAGCAAGTTCGCTTCGAAAAACACAAAAATTTAAACCGTTCTTTTTTCTACACCATTTTTTCACTGACCTTTTTATAAATAATCAATGCATATATAACAGATGTATCTATCCAATAGTATGCTATCCTTAGATACCATTTACAGCTTTTGGTGCGTGTACGATAACATCCCATGAAACTGTTTACCAGATCAACCGCACCCATACGATCCGAAGGCATGGAACAGATATTTTTGTTTTATTTTTTAAATTGTATCTTTCAACACTAAACGCGGGCCCAGCTCTGACATATATTGATAATAAGGTAACCGCCTTATTGTCTTTCCAAGTAGTTGTTGAATTATCAGTACCTCCATTGTCATTTGGCCTCGTACGTTGGAACGTTTTTTGGACAGGGAACATTTTTTTTCATATATTTATTTTATCCTTATTACGCAATTAGGCAGCCTATTCTGCATGAACGTAGACCCAGATGCCTAATGTATTCCTATTTTGGCTAAATGCGTTACTAATGAAATTGAAATAAGCATTGTCGAAATATATAATGTGACATTTCTTAGAACAATTTGCGATAGTCTTAGCTGGCGTTCCAGGCCACTCCTAGTTCAGGTTTACTAGGAAGTCGGGTATTATCATTTTTTCCAGAATACATTTTGTATTTGTGTGCTCATCCATTTAAAATACATAGCACGAAAAATAGGAAGCCCCATTTATGCGGCTTTTTAGGCAGATATTGCCTCGTAAAATGTTTGATTTTCATGGCACACACATCTGTCGATAATTTTTGCTCCAAAGGTAAATTTGAAAACGGATTAGTAAATCTATCAGTGGTCTTATTTTATAAAATTATAATTTTGGGACAAATGTGTATCATTGTTATTGAAATGTAAGAGAATAAATTTTTTCGAATCGATTTAACATGATTGTTTTTTGATATACGGTACTTAAATTCATGTATGTTTGACTAGAATATGAACACTACGACATTGATACATAGACATATATATCTATATATATATCTATACATAGTATATCTATATATTGTTTGACTTAAAGATCTGTGATTATTGGATTGGTAATGTTTTTTTTTAATGTGAATAGATTTGATTGTTGAACGATTTTATCGATAACTTTTGTGAAAAAATATGTTATAATCTATAAGTTGTGTACGATTTCATGACTTCACTGAGCAATTATGCGTTTTTTTAGTAAAAATGTTTAGTTTTCCAATGGTAATGGAATCCAAATACAATCGAATGGCATTCCGCCGAACTATTGTGGTTGTTGAAGGACAATCATTAATATTTTGTATAGCTATCTCTTACGGTGTTGATCTTAAACTACTTGTAGTCAAAAAGTACCAAAGATATTGAAGCGAGACTGCGTACCTACTAAATACAGTTAACAACAATGTCACGCAATGTTGGTCAGTCAACCAGAACTGCAAACTGTTACGCACGCAATCCGATTATCCGTGACCGCGTTATCTCTCTAGAGAATTCTACAACATTCCATCTGACAATAAAAGTCTAGGTAGAATCATCTGAAACTTTCTACGGGCTTCTCGTTGCCTCTAGAATAAACCTTTCGAGGGAATTGAACTATAAAAGGAGTCACGCGGCGCGGGTTCAAGCAATTCAGTTCGCAGCGAAAACAGTGCGACATCCGTGTCGTAAAACAGTGTGATCAGTAATTCGTGATATTACAACACGCGATATTAATAAGTGACCGGCGCAAGTGAATAAAGAATACCGAGGCGAATAGTTTCTACGAGCGAACATTGAACGGACTTTATCAGAAGCGATCTAAGCAATAAAAATAGCGTTAATTAGTGCGAATTAAGGAATAATTGAAATATTCGGAAGACAACTAGTGACTATAAAATTACAGTAATACAATAACTCGTGTTCAGTGACTTTCTTTGGTAATAAATTTTTCATTTGTCACCCAAAGCCACGTCCCTTGACTATATGCTGGTCATTATAATCCGTTTATCATTGGTCGTCGATGATAGACTGATTCAACTTAAGCAGGACCATCAAATCTGGTTCTAATAGTATCAATAACAGTATCGTTTATTATAATCTCACTCCTCAAAACCATCTTCAGACATGTATCTCTCATGTAACGATTTATGAAGTCTTTTATCTCAGCATTGGACACTTCTTCTTTTTATCCATCTTATTACCTAAACATGCTGTATGCTAAAAATGTTGTCAAGCTCACTGCGTAGTAGTTTTGCAAAATAAGAAAAAATGCCTTTAATAAAACATTTAAAGATTTTTTTTTACAAAAGCGTATAAATATTCATACATATACCTTGGCACACGCCACTGATATTTTATGGCACTGAAGTACTTAAAACAAATGTCGAAGTAACCGTAAACAACGACGAATTGAATATATCGGATGATAATTATTAATTGATTTTATTTATCACATTAGTGATGTCTAACGGAGAAACTGAAATGTTTTTTAATACTCAGTTTAGAAGTCTACTTGACACAATCATTTATATATTTATATATTGATTCCAGACGATGTTAAAAGTGTTGAAATCTCATGTTGCAGTTCTATCATTCAAGGACTAGGTATTTGCAACGCATCCTTCGATGTTCTAGTTTTGACGACATTCCAAGAAATGCATTTCATTAAATTTAAGAAATGAAAAAGTACACAGTATTATTTTTTATCTGCGCTATTGTCGATAAAGGTTAAACTGATATATTCATGTTGTGATATTCTTGGCTAAAATTTATTTTCATAAATTTTACTTTTTGCACAGCGGCCTGTTACTAGTGGTAGACTAAACCCAGAATTGTTAAGACACTGAATTATTAATTTATGCGAGAACATGCAAAAAGAAACTAACGATAATTAAGAAACCTATTTAATTATTAATTAATTCAGATAGGACAGAGAGCAGCAAGCATAATTAATTTTTTTTCTACATAATGTGTAATTTTTGTCGTTAGTATTGCAGAGCTGATTTAAACATGCTGTATATATATAAATAATATTAAACGGAAATTAAACTTAAAATAGGGAAATACCTTTCCAGTTAAATGTGTTTGTTGCTTTATTTCACTTAAGCGATTGAAATCGAGCGCGAACCGTTTAAATTGACTGAGATTGGATTTGAATCTTGATACATGCCACATTACCAGTTATAATAAACACAATATTTACATGTAAACAAATATATATATACATTAAGCAAGAATTTCACCTCACGGAACAAGAACTTGCGGAGGTGCATTGGATATACCAACTATCTTAATTTAAAAATGGATCAAAGATTACAAGTAGCAGCATTTGACTGCGTAAGTCACCCGAAAAAATTATCACTCATAGGTATATTCGGCGACTTATACGGTATTGCTGGCTAAAAACATTTATTGACAATAGACATCAAATAAAAATAGTCAAAGGACATTCATCCAATTGGATCAAAATACCATCCGGTGTCTCATCTGGGTCCCCATATGAATGATATTGGAAAATGCTCCGTTAGAAGTAAAATAATGTTAATAATTCATTAATCTTCCAATTGTAGGTATTGTATATATCTCCAGAGAGATTTGGATCGAGTCTCTGATTATTGCGACGACAATTATCCAAAACAAATCCGGATGTTTTTGCACATACTTTTACAGGGAATACAAAAATTATTAAAAAACTAACCCATAAAAACCAAGTTTGTATGTTACTCCCTTTCTTTGTAAATTAAGTTTATGTATGAAATTAAAAAAAAAGTAAATTAAGTTCATGTAATTAAATAATTGATTGACTGAAAATGAAACACGTCTATATCAAAAATCTCTAAAAATATCTCTTTATTATTTGATTTCTTTCCAAAACACCGAAGTGTGCTGTCATCTATGAACCAATTGTCATAAATTTTCGAAATTCGTAGTGAAGTACCTATTATACCTACCGAGGGAGTAATTAAAATTTTAAATATTCCGCGACGTTATCGGGCCGCCGGCGCCGGCGCCGTTGGTAGTAATCAAACTTTTGTAATGATTCCAATTTGAAAAAAAATTAAAATTTCTAAAAATCCAAAATTATACCATAATTATTATTATTTTTTAACAAATCTTTGATAGATCTTTTTGATCGTTGCCACGAGTTTGCTTGCAAAGTTTCAGTTCGGTTGGATCACGGGAAAAGGGTTAAAATCGATCCAAATTTTTTTCGTCACGACGAGTTAGACGCCACGAGTTAAAAGAAAGGAAGTAAAAAAGTAACTCATAAAAACCATGTTTTTATTATACTCCCTTTCTCATTTACTAGTTGAAACATTTTTTTTTTCGCTCATTCTACGCGTTGCGCTTCGGTCGGGCGACACTACGAAAGGGAGTAATAAAAAATTTCCAAAAATCCAAAATTATACTATAAACAAGTTTCGCGTCTACCAGACGCGTTGAAATATTTTCATACAACTTAATAATTTGTATGAAAAATTTGAAAAATCCAAAAATTTAATTTTTTTTAACGAAAATTTGATAGATCTTCTTGATCTTCGCCACGAGTCTGCTTGCAAAATTTCAGCTCGATTGGATCACGGGAAAAGGGTTAAAAATCGATCCAAAGTTTTTTCGTCAGACAAGAAGACAAGCAGACGCCACGAGTTAAAAGAAAGGGAGTAAAAATAGATATAAACTTAGCAATGAAATTGTTTTAAAGAAATCTGAATGAAAAGATCCTGGCATACATCTAAACTTGAAAATCCTATTTGACTAGCATTGAAATGAATAAATCATACAAGATGTAACTCATTCTTCTTATTTAGTATAAGTAAACACTTGAGGTTTATATTACGGTCGTTCGAGGGATATTTTTTTACCAATCGTATGGCTGTGTTGAGATAGAGAAATTTCGCTGGAGTTATGTACATCACAGCGTCTGTCTTCTCGCCGTAGGGGCCAACACCGCACTATGCGAAATTTAGGCCTGTTTCGGACCAAAAGTCAATAACTCTTTTATTTCTAGACGGATTTCCATACAATTTTGCACACATATAAAGTAGTCTATTTAGCTTAAAATGGATACCATTTTTTTCAAAATATTTTGTTTATTAGTTAACAATTAATATATTAAAATTAATCATGACAAAATTAAAAATTGCTTTCATTTTTATTTTTAAAAATGACAATTTTACTTATATCGTGTTCAAAAACTAATTATAATATTATATTATATACCTAATAAATCCATAATCAATAAAGAAAATACAGAAAAACATGAAATGTACAGTGCTTACTTACTTGGATGTCCATGTTCACAATATCACTTTAAAAGTTAATTTATTGTTAAACTTTGTAGGAAAAGATATAAAGTATTACACATTTCTGAATAGTTCATTATTTGAGAATTTTAGATCAACTAAAATGTTTTTGATTTTATATTAAAATTTACGTTTGTTTAAATGACTAGACAGTAAAATCAGGAAAATGTTTTATTTTTTTTTAGTTCATCGAGACATTTGTCACATACCTACGTCTCCCCACAATTTAATATTAATTTATAGTCTAGATATTCATAAGAAACATTTTTAAAAATTAGTTCCAAATGTTTTGCTAATTTCGAAGTTATTGGAAAAAATGTGATGAATGATCATTTTTTATGTTTTCATAACTATTTTAAATACACTATTATATCAAAATATAAATGTGTTATTCCAAATTATCTTATTTGAAGCCTTAAAGACTACATTATATTTGTGAAAAATTTGATTAATATATCTTGAGAAATAAAAGAGTTATAATTTTTGATCCGAAATAGAACTTGTTTTCTATAGTACTATGGAAAACCGAGGTCTGTTTCGGATCAAAAGTCAATAACTCTTTTATTTCTAAAGGTATATTCATAAAATTTTGCACACACATAAAATACCATATATAGCTTAAAATGGACATAAATTTTATACATATATCTTTTTATTTTTATACAATTTATTACATGAAGAAAACATAAAAAATGGTCTTTCATCAAATTTTTCCCAATAACTTCAGAATTAGCAAATATTTGTAGCTATTTTCTATAAATATTTCTTACTACTATCTAGGCTATAAATAAATATTAAATGTGAAGCGTGGGAAGACGTGGGTAACTGTCAAATGTCTCGATGAACTAAAAAAAATAAAACTTTTTCCTGATTTTACTGACTAGTCATTTAAACGTAAATTTTAACATAAAATCTAAACATAGTTCTAAAATTCTTAAATAATGAGCTGTTCAGAAATGTATAATACTTTATATCTTTTTCTATAAAATTTAACAATAAATTAACTTTTAAACTGATATAGTGAACAGACTTGACATGGACATCCAAATGAGTAAGCACTTTACATTTCATGTTTTTCTGTATTTTAATTATTGATTATGGATTTGTTAGGTATATAATATAATATTATAATTAGTTTTTGAACACTATATAAGTAAAATTGTCATTTTTATAAATAAAAATGAAAGCAATTTTTAATTTTGTCATGATTAATTTTAATATATTAATAATTAATTAATAAATAAAATATTTTGAAAAAAATGGTATCCATTTTAAGCTATATAGACTTCTTTATATGTGTGCAAAATTTTATGGAAATAAGTCCAGAAATAAAAGAGTTATTGACTTTTGGTCCGAAACAGGCCTAAATTTCCCATAGTGCACCGTTCCATTGATGATTTGATACTAAGACCAATTAAATGATTTTTCCACTTAAGATTGGTATCTATTACGATTCCAAGGTATTTAATATGATCTTTTTCTTCAATTAATGTCTCATTGTATATTGTATACAGGTACTGTTATGAATTTTAATATTAATTTCTGATTTGTTTTTCTCTGTTGAATAGCAAAGCGGACAAAATATGTTTAATCAGTATTAATTGATAGGAGAGTTTCATCCGTCCATTTTGTAGAGTATTCAAATCTTCATTTATCATTGTATTAGCCTCAGTCCACTTTCATTATTAATTATTAAAACCGTAACGTCTGCATAGTTTTACTGGAAAATGTTGGAAAGGCTGAGAGTATTGAAACTGCCCACTCTTCAGGAGCGACGAGCAAGAGGTGACCTCATCGAGACATTCAAGATTCTATCGGGCTACTACAATATTCCTAATATGACAGATATGTTTGCATTTAACACTAATGTGGGCCTTCGAGGACATCACCTGAAGTTGAACAAGTCTCGGTTCTCGTGTAACCCAAGAAAGCAGGCATTAAGCAATAGAGTGGTCAATATGTGGAACAGTTTACCTGAGGGCGTTGTGTCTGCAGCCAGTGTCAACCAATTTAAGAATAGGCTGGATATTTAAATGAGAGACAGTGATATGGGCCTATCAGCTTAAGCTGCCTACCCATTATCTATAATAATAATAATAATAATAATAATAAGAAACTGTTTGACGGTGTAATTTCAGTTCAAATGTGTCATTGGAGTATAGAATAAATATTAATAGTCTAAGTACTTTTCCTTGTGGTATGCTAAAATCAGTGGTTTCTGATGTGATTGCTACCGACTCTTTTTACTTTTTGTTTTCGGCATGTTAAATAGCTTTTTAGCCATGAAAGAATATTATCATCGAAACCCATTTAATTTTTTTTTATTGTGTAGTTGCTTGTGGGAAATTCTATCAAAGGATTTTCTTAAGTCTTTTAATATACCAATGCATTTGTTACTATTATATATATGTTTGTTTATGATTGAAGTAATTTTTTCAATAGCATCTTGTGTACTAATTTTTCCATAAATCCAAATTGGTTCTCATGCTGATATTGTTGCTCTGTATTCCTGTATGACAAAAGCTAAATAACTATGAATAGAACACAACGTTGTTTACTTCACACAATGACAGTTTAATTAAATAAATTAATTAGAACGTTTTCGATGCTTACTGCATCATCTTCAGTAATATACTAACTTAAGACTAGAAGACATTTTATCTACTGCATAGGGGCGGGAGTTGTCAGGAGTGGGGGAGGGGCAGGCGGAAAGTGAAAGTGGTGGGAACTGCCAATCATGCTATATAGGACAAACCGGAAGAAAAATAAAAACGCGAATAGATGAACATTTTAAAGGGATAAAAAATTTCAATATTAATTCAGAGATGGCAGACCATGTGAGATCAGAGGGACATCACTTCAAGTATGATAACGTGGAGGTGTTGCATGTATGCAAAAAAGGAAAGAAATTGGACATTTTGGAAAATATAGAAATTCATCGAAATAATGATAAGGCCTTAAACATACAAACACCACTTATTACATCCCCCCTTCTTACCATACTAGCCCCTCCCAGCAACCACTTTCACTTTCCGCCTGCCCCTCCCCTACTCCTGACAACTCCCGCCCCTATGCAGTAGATAAAATGTCTTCTAGTCTTAAGTTAGTATATTACTGAAGATGATGCAGTAAGCATCGAAAACGTTTTAATTAATTTATTGAATTAAACTGTCATTGTGTGAAGTACACAACGTTGTGTTCTATTCATAGTTATTTACAATGAACTTCCACAAAGTTAATCACGAAAATTTCGAAATATTATGACAAAAGCTGTTTTTTTTACATTTTTTTTCATAGATTTTGGCTACGTTGGAGATAATTGATGAAGGGCAGTAATTTTTAATGTTTTTTTATTTCCCGTTTTAAATATTGGTGTGATTAAACTTTGTTTATAATCTGATGGGAAAATTGTTGTTTAAAAAACCTACATTTTTAGGTAAAAACCCAAGACTTGAGTCTCTTATCTCATTAAACTAAGTATAGATCTCATTGTACGCCAAAATTGACTTTCTAAAACCGGCTCAACGATACGCTTCAAAATACTTGTTTCAAAAATTTACAGTCCACGTCCACACTCATTCTTCTCAGTTAATACATGTCTCAAACATAGTAGGTATAATAAGCATTTTGTACGCTCATATTTTGATGTTTCTGGACAACAGATGTATTTTTACTAAAATGTTCTTACTTTGCGAGATTCTTTCTTTTGAAAGTTTTGGTGATACAACTGGTATTCCATTTATCTGTGGTAATTGGGGGATATTCGAGCCCGGATACATGAAAACACGGTAAATAGAAAATAAGTTTTTATCGTGTTTAACGTGCATACACATATATAAGATAAATATTTTGCAAAACTTTAACTATAAACTAAACGTTTTATTTAAAAAAAAAAAGTGATTTTTGTTTTCTTTTTTGTAAGTAGTATCTACATATTCTTTTTTGAAGCATCTCGACTTTCACAGAATTGCGACGCGTTGCAATTAATTTCTTGAGGAATTGAAGGTCTCGTCGTTGAAGTTGGTTCTCACTAGAATCTTCAATTCGGATAACCGAGTACTCGATATTCGAATATACTCGTTCATCTATTAAGTACCTACTCGATAATCGAAAATTTTGAAAAACACTCAAGTAACACTCGTAAATTATAAAAAAACTAACCCATAAAAAACATTTTTTTACTATACTCCCTTTCTCATTGAAACACGTTTCGCGTCTACTCCACGCATCGGGCTCGAAAATTAAACAATATATAAATCGTTAAAATTTCGAAAAATCCAATATTATACTATAAATATTAAATTTTTTTAAATGAAAATTTGTTAGATCATTTTTATCGTCGCCACGAGTCTGCCTGCTGTAAAGTTTCAGCTCGATTAGATCACGGGAAAAGGGTTAAAAATCGATCCAAAGTTTTTTCGACAGACAAGCAGACACTACGAGTTAAAAGAAAGGGAGTAAAAAAATGTTGCATATTCGAATTCGAAATGTGAGACTAGTGAAACCTTCCGAAGTTAAAGCCTAATTGATGATAGTTTTGGCAGCAAGATATGTAATATGTCAAAAATATTAAACTAACTAATAGGCAGAGAGGATAGAACGCCATACTCTTCTCTGTCTTGACATACCACTTCGGTCTCATCCGCTTTCATACATTTTCTTATGCACGCTGTACGGTTGTTGAAGAGGTTCATCCTACAATATTTAACACGAATACAGTTGCCGGCAAACTTCTTGAAATTCTTTGGCGCAGTGGGGGAATGCGCAGAAGACGAAATTTGGGTCTCTTTGGTGGTAAGGTAGATGCGCAAACTTCCCCCCACCACGCCGTAAAATTTCAAGATGTTTGCCGGCTACTGCATAAAATCTGCCTGTCTGTCAACTGTACAATACAAACTGTACCTTTCAGTCATTTACTTCAAGCATAAACTTTGTGGGCATGTCATGCCTTTGTTCAATCGAATAAAATAAAATACATCTTCGCACTCGAAAGACCATCTTCCAATGTATCTCCCAGCCCTCTCTTTCTGGCACCGTCGACATTTGCGTCATAAATCTATATATTTCTAGACATTCTTTCCTCAGTCGGTCACTTAACAAGTCCAATCCACCTGAGCGACCATTTTTTAATTCTATTCAATACGCTCAGCTTTACATTCTTTCCGAATTATTCCCTTTATATATTAACTCATGGCGTCTGCTTGCTTGCTTTGGATCGATTTTTGACCCTGTTCCCGTGATCCAATCGAGCTGAAACTTTGCAAGCAGACTCGCGGCGACGATCAAGAAGATCGATCAAATTTTCGTTAAAAAATAACAATAATTATAGTATAATTTTGGATTTTTCAAATTTTTAATAGTTTTTTCAAATTGGAATCATTACAAAAGTTTGATTACTAGCAACGGCTGCCCGATAACGTCGCGGAATATTTTCTAAATTTGAATTACTCCGTCGGTATACATAATAGGTACTTCACTACGAATTTCGAAAATCTAAATTGACTGACAAATGTTTTTAGAATTTAATCTTCAAAGCATCAAGTGTCTTATCAAAGCTCAAAACATCTGACATTTTAGAAATATATTAAATTACTGTAAGTTTAGTGTTATGTTATATGTTTTAATTCGTCTTTAATTGTTGTTATATTTTACAAATGGGTTAGTTTTTCTGCATTAATAGGGGATAAGTGATTGCTCTTGTTTTTGTAAACATGATCGGCTTCATAAAATAGTCTTTCGCTTTATGCGCTGATACAAGGAGCTGAAAACTAAACTCTGGCAAAATTTTTCAAATTTGGATACTGTTTTGAATTAGCTGACTAACAAAAGTAATGGTCGCGACTAGGATCGATTCGAACTCTCTTCAAATAATAGTCAATCTCGCTTGCAATTACGTTATTTTCTTGATCCTGAAACTAACTATAATTTTCATTTGCCACTTCGTCAATCAATCCCGAAATGTATCGTATGTTAGTTTCACGAGTGACAGTTGATCCGTTGATCAGTTGATCAGTGACAGTCTCGTCACTTCTGTTTCTCTTACTAGGCGTAGGAGATGGCGATAAACTTCCACTGTTGGAAGATTCATCGCAAGACATTTATATAAATTCCAACAAGATTTTCTGTCGGGCTCTTTCTGATGATATCTGGTTTTCAAGTTAATAAAATCATGAAGTCAGATTTTTTCATCAAAACCCTGTAGCCTAGTTTAAGTCATATTTTTTCACCAAATAATTAAATAATTTCAAAACAAAAGATAAACGGGCCTAGTGTATATGAGGGTTATAAAAGCAAAGGCTACAATATCCCATTAAGGCGTTTCTGAGATAAATATAAAACAACTTGACAGTTGTGACTTACTCAAGGATTCTTTGAAATGTGCATCTAATTGTAAATAAGTTTAAAACAATTTCCACTTCAATTTTCCTCTAATATTCGTGTATAAATAAATATTTTAAATGTAGATATTGATGTGTTGCTACCAAATAGTGCACATTACTGCTTTTGCTAATTATATAATCTTTGCTACGATGTTTCATTCTAAAAACGACATCAAATCTCACTCATCAAAGCGGCTTTTTTGTCACGTGATAAATCCTTAGGGGTTGATTAGTTGAAGTGGATATAGCTATCTTTGTTTTGAATAGTGATTTGGAAATATGATTTTGAAAGGTACACCTACATCAGTATTTCTATAAAATCTCGAATTCAGTAAATTCCAAATTCCACGGTGACAGTGCACTAAAAAAATATTTTGAATATTGCTTTTTTTTGCGAATTTTGCTAATTTATAGGTACACCTCATATGTAACAGAAAATATGGATAACGGATAAACATACCTGCTTTTTTTCCCTGCCACCACGAGAAATTTGCACTCGGCACAATAAAAAAAAGGCATATGTGTTATTATCACTACTGATATCAAAATATTGCCAAATAGGCGATCTGTTTCACTGCCGACATTTTTTTTATTATCTTCTAATATACAAGTTAAAATTATAACAAGTGAGCGCAGCAAATAGCAACCGGATATCCGGCGGCCGAATATCCGGCTATCCGGCCAAATCACTATCCGTTTCATCTCTACTTTTAATCCTACCTTTTGGTGATACTTCTACCGGCCATTAAAGCATTCGCATTTCTGCTATTTCAAGGTATATCAATGCTATGCCTAGGATTCAAGCATAGGAGCTGTACGCAGTCCATCATTCGGAGCCATACATAATCGCGGGTCCATAACGGAAATATCCTTCCTTTAAGTTGTATAGGCATTTTTGGTTCACACAAGAGTCCTGTTATGCATGTAAATTTCATCCATCCAACACCTATTCTATGGTCGATATCTACTGCACATCCTTCATCTCTGTGAATGAGTGAGCCCGATGCTTAATGAGTCACAATTGGCTAATATTTTCCCATTCAGTTGCATAAATGGTGTTAACAATTCATATATATTGTTTAATTTTCGATCCCGACGCGTGGAGTAGACGCGATACCTGTTTCAATGAGAAAGGGAGTATAAAGGGTATAAAGAGTATAAAGTATATAAGGGAGTATATATTAGAGACAAACTAGACGTACAGAAAATTAACAATTTCGAATGACCTTAAATTAAAAACTCAGTTGCGATTAAATGTCTTAAATTAATTTTACACAATCAATTTATATAATAAAGCAATTTCCACCTATGGAAAATTTACATTTATTCTATGTTTCCTTAATGTGTGATATGCCTTAACGTTCCGAAATATGGTAATATTCCTTTACTTTAGGTCTTTTTTGTCATCTCGATATTTTTCTACTAGGTATGATTCTGGCTGTTTGAAACGTAAAATTGCAAATTATAGTTGACTTCCCCGACATAAAGTCGTATTGATTGTCGTGTATTATTATAATTATCGGTGATTTGAATACCTAATATCCTTTATTTTATATTAATCTTATGTTTTTTATAAGAACGATTCTACCCTTAACTAATTCGACGATTCTAATCAAAAAGTCTTCTCACGAAATAAAATAAATAAAACTTTGCAGCGCCATCTTTCGGTGAAGCTTTTAACAGATTATAAATAATCGGTGTAATAATTTTATTACATTATCACGTATGTCGCTAGATGGCACTATTCATAAAATCCAATTAGATCGATAACCTTATAAGCTACAATTTCACAGCTGATATATTTCTTTTTAGCATTTATTATTTTGTTGCGCACACATATTCACATTAAAACTTACCTTTTACCGGAGCACCCAAATCCAACATTGTGACTGGTTTGGTTGTGATCTTGGGTTGTTAGTAACGTATGCACATCTTTCACCGTTAGATGGCAATGTTGATCACGTTTGTCAAATCAAAGAATCAACTAAAAGAATAACTAATTATTCTTGATAATCAAAATGTTGCTTATAAACAAATATGGATTACGTATTCTTTAAAAATTCTTCATTTAAAATGATTTTTAGTGTGGTTTTGAAAAAATGCACGTGGATGGAAAATCGATATAATATGTTTGATTGAACCTATATATTTTTTCAGAGGATTATTAATTTATTAGTTTAGTATTTTTGGAACAGCAGTAGTTGTACCAATGGGGAATTGTAAAATCAGTTTGAAGCATCATTCGTAATTTACACGTAGATATATTGAACATTCTAACACTCTTAAATATTAGTAAATACGTTCCGAGCAATAAATAAACATTATAAAAGAAATAACCCATCGATACTGAGAAAATAAGCTAATTATTTATTCATTACCCATATATTGATTTTGTTATTGCCTTTATTTAGATTTTTGATTTATAATTTTTAATACTTACGTTGAATCCTGATGAAGGGACAAGTGGCCCCGAAACATATTGGTATTTTCAACAAATTAGTGGTGAAAACAAAGTGAATTCTGATTAATTATATTAATAATGTTGCCACAAAGACAGTTTTCACGTAGGTATTGAAGAAATAATAATTAATTT
This sequence comes from Agrypnia vestita, assembly GCA_016648135.1. Taxonomy (NCBI): domain Eukaryota; kingdom Metazoa; phylum Arthropoda; class Insecta; order Trichoptera; family Phryganeidae; genus Agrypnia; species Agrypnia vestita. The sequence continues at coordinate 79,592 of JADDOH010003484.1, forward strand.
TTAACTTAATTAAAATTTACGAAAAAACACCGTTTTTAGCTTTATTTTAAATTTATACATATTTGATCATTTCTTTGTCATTTCTTGTGTCATTTCTAGTGTCATTTCATCTTCATCGCACTGTCGGTACATCGGAGATTTGGAGACTTGGACTTTGATGGTGTTATGATATTATCACGAGACTTTTAAGCAAAAGTAACTGCGCATTATTGAAGTCACATCAATCAAAATCAAAGTCACATGAATTTGGAATCAACTGGACTGTTCTCATAAAGACTAGAAATATGAAGAAACTCCTCGAACATTCTCGTTGCATCGCGAACTCTGACATTTATATCTAAAAGAGATGCGCGCGAGCTAGTGACGGCGGTCTAACGCCATAGATAACGAACCATGCAAGTTTACCAGAGGTGAAAAACAAGCGAAATCTACTAAGTGCGAACCTATGTGAAATATTCTAGTGACAATTGAAGGCGTCCCTATAAAAAGGGTCTATATGCAAAAACAAAATACAGGAGAGAGGAAAAACACTTTGTGAAATAAATAACCAGAATCTCCGAATATTCCTTTTTCTAAAATTCATATGCCTTTTATTTATGTTTTCTTTGTTTTTCATGTTATTAAGCAATCCCAGTGACATCTTGGAACTGTCGGCATCCGTCATATTTGTTACAACCAGATGAATATGGAGGGATATAGACTCTTTTTCCACGTTGGCTTTGTAACTTTTGAGGTCGAATTTCTGCAAGATTGACTTGAAATCCTGGAAAATAAATAACGCACATAGAGATCATTTTAAAATAATAAAATCACTTTGTGACCTGATTTACTATAGGTATAGACCATTTCTATAGGGACGCCTTCAATTAGTGTGAAGTAAATTCATGTCCAGTGTAACAAATAAAATTAATATAAATTAACTTTGTTTAAACCACTTATTTATTGAAAAAAATCAACATGTTATCATCAAATAAAAGTTCAATTAATGTTGGTGTTTCATTTTCCTTCCACAGTCGCAGTCCCGTGACCATATTTTAATCTTCTTCTTCTTCTCGTGTCGTATCAGGTCCCCCCAATCTTGACCATCACTCGAGAGTAGATCTCTCTATCTCCTCCATATTCCCGTCCAATCTCGTTTGTTTAAAATATATTACGGAAGTTTTTATATTCAGGAATACGTTTTTAATAATCAGGGGATACACAACAAATGTCATTAATTGTCACAATTAATGTCACAATTAGTATATCCCGGCTAGTGATAGAGGTGCATGATGGTGGTAACACAATATTAGGTTGTGCAATGGTCTACCTTCCCGCAGGATGAGGGCGCGCGTGCATGTTCCAGGGGAGTGGTATAGACGGACCACTATAACTTGGCGTGCGAGGGAGGGCGTCCCTGTCGCTTAACAGAGGTTGTCAGGGTGTAAATTTATTACACAATATACAGGGTTATTTGTAAAACATTAATAACCTCGCAGGACTATACTATGCCTTGATTATGAGTCGAAAATGTTCAGGCTATCATGACCTAATATCAATAGTTATTGAGATATGCGACATCAAAGTTAGCATTTTTTTTTCAATATTTCTGTCTTATTTTTTGTAAAACGTTGGACTATCATTACAGTAACTAATATCAATTACGAAAAATTCATTTGTTTCAATACAAGTTAAATAAAATGATTAAAACCCTGAAAAAATTCCAATTGGAATGTTTTCCAATTGGAATTCGAAGGTTTTTATTTTTTTATTTGACTTGTATTAAAGAGAATGAATTTTTCATACTCGATATAAGTTACTGTAATGATAGTCCAACGTTTTACAAAAAATAAATCGGAAATATTGAAAAAAAAAATGCAAACTTTGATGTCGCATATCTCCATAACTATTGATATTAGGTCATGATAGCTTGAACATTTTCGACTCATAATCAAGGCGGGAGTATAGTCCTACGAGGTTATTAATGTTTTCCAAATAACCCTGTATAATGTGCAGAATGTCCGGTGACCGGTGTCGTATTAAATACAGAATGTTGGTCGAGCAGCACTAAAGAAACCATGCAGTAATGGCGGCCGTTCTATCTGTCAAACTGTCAGACGGTAATATCAGTCCATTATTCGCTTTTTCAACTTCGCTAAACTTTTATACTTCATTGACAATTGTTCTTGCACCATCCTGTTAGGATGTTTATGATGTTTTGGACAATTATTCAGTGTTTATTGGTAATCAAGATGTCACAGCTCCCGACCAAATACAAAATTGAACCGAATGACGGGGCGAGAGGTTACCGCCGGGTGCGGGCGGGGCGGGTTTTAGTTCCAAATTCGCCGCACGCCAAGTTACGTTGGGCACGCAATACCTACAATGAATGCTATTTCTTGAAACGAAAGAAAGTTCACATTTCATGAGTATCTTTACGCTATTAAACCGTCATGGAAATGTCTTAATTCGGAGCGCCAGAGTGCCCCCACTTTATCAGTGTCCGGGCGGGAATGGGCCCCATTAGTCCGGGCGGAGCGCCTGTCCTCGGGCCTGCTGACGGATGGGGGCAGTAACCGGACTAATCAGATCAGAAGCCGGGGGACCAGCTTACCTTGGCATTTGGAAAACAAAATTGTGAATTTTTTTTAGATTTAAGTATTCAAACATAAATTACAAAAAAAAAATTAAGTATGAATCATCATGATTTTAAATCATCATCTTAGAAGCCACGTTTCCCGTGCAAGAATACTCGCTAAGCAAAGCCTCTATATATACAGGGCGTCTCATAGCTAGGAGCAAAAACATCGGGATGTCTTCTCCATTCAATTTTGAATAGTAAATGTTCCTTACACTTTGGGTGAAGTGTCGACAGTTGTGGAGACAAGCGACATCAAAGTACGAATTTTTTTCTCAATATTTCTGACCTATTTTTCAGTAAAATGTTGGAGTAGCACTACAGTAACTTATATGGAATATTAAAAAATCATTTGCTTTAAAACAAGTCGAATAAAATGACAAAAATATTTTTCAATGTTTTAATAATTTTATTTGACTTGTATCAAAGCGAATAATTTATAGTATTTCATATAACTTACTATAGTGATACTCAAATGCTTTATTGAAAATAAATAAAAAATATTTAAAAAAAAGGAAACTTTGATTATTAGCTTATCTCCATATCTCCGCTGTCGACCTTTGGCACAAAGCGTAAAGGACATTTTCTTAGATAAATAATAATAACTTTGTTACACACCACTTATATAACAAAGTTATTATTATTTATTTAATTATAATGTATCACCACCAAGTGCTTGCTTTCTTTGAAAAAATAGGACATTTTCTTTTCAAAATTGCATGAAGAAAACTTCCCTGAAGTTTTTGTTACTTCCTACAAGACACTCTATATAACGCCTCGTGAGAGTTTTTTTTCGCCACATACTTTTGTAATTATTATATACTATAGGTTTACGATTTTATTGTTATATACTATTATAATTATTATATACTATAGGTACACTATAGGTATATAATTTTTTAATAGATTACAAAGCACAAAAATAACGTGTTTTTACTTAAGTTAGATAAAATATTTGTTCCTTGTTTGAGTGCGTAAGAAAATGATTAAATTAATCTACAAAAAATTTTACTCGTAATATCTATAAAATCAAATCTATTATATATCAGATTCGAGGTAAATTATAAAACATTATATGTAGTTAGATCATTCCCAGCAATGATTTGTTTATTTGAATGATTTGTTTGGCGCAAAATTTATATGTTTTACAATGTTGATGTAAAATACACAATTTTACAAATTTCTTAATCAGATTATGATGTAGTTAGTTATAGTTAACAGCACGAGGTTTACAGGGATCACGGCTTAAAATAAACCTTTCTGAGGAACTGGAAATAAAAAGCAGTTAATAGACAATAAAGATTGGATCACTTAAACATATTCACAGGATTGCTAATGAGATAAGAGGCAAGAAAATAAGCTAATGTAGAACAAGGCTTGAACAAAAACCGGAAAATTTTTCGACATCCACAATAAGCAAGATTGACGTGTAATCCGGATCACGTCTTTAGTTAAAATAAATATAAAAAAATTAAGAATAATATCATGGTAATAAAAATAATTTATTTGATATAAATCAAAATCAAATTATTTTTGATGTTTGCGTTAATTCTGGGGTTGGACACAAATATTAATTTCAAAAAACTACCAAACTTTGATAAATCACTTTGATTATTAACGGTTAATAGTTTCGATAGCACTTTCGTCAGCATTTCAAAATATGCGAATTTTATAACAAACTATTTTATCGAGATAATTTTTTTAATTTTTATTTCGTGTAAATTTATACATATAAATTAAGGTTGTTGCTTCACTAGACAAGGTATATTCTGAAGTGACTACTTGTACAGCTTTTAAAAAAAATTAAACATTAGATAAGTTAAACATTTTTTTAAGTTAACATTTTTTTAAGATAAACACTAGATAGACTATACGATTTAGATATAAAATTTAAATATTGCATGAAAGAAACATAACACAAACACAAAAAATTGCAGTACAATGTTTTTTGAGATAGCCGCGAAAGTTTTAATCTTTTGTGAATTAAATATCTTTAAATAGTCCGCTTCTCAGGATAACGAGTTTGTAATAAACAATAATGCACAAAACAGACGTAGGTACTTATTTATGTACGCGTACAGTTTTTGTGAGAAATGCCAAGACATCTGTCACAAGTCGACATTTTTATCGTTATAGTGGAAATTTAATGTTTAGAAACTTTGGAAGTAGAAATTTGTACATAGGAGTGAATATTAATAGATACGTATAATATTCATCACGTCTAAATTGACGTAGTGTACAGTGTAATTATTTAATAGGAGTCAAAACACGATTTTAATTATATTTAATATATATTGCATATAACATGTTATTATAATCCAAACCAATGAGAATACAACCGAGTTATTATTCGATGGCTATATTCATTATAAAGTAAAAATTCATTATATTGCGTTAGTGACGAAGATAACGGTGCTACACTGGTATTGAAACCGGTAATCAATGCGGTTTATACAAAGTTTGGTAGTTTTTTAATAATAAATAAAATATAACATGATAAATTGCAAACTACAGGAAATAAAAGAGTAAAGGAAAACACATTTCAATTAATAGGTATGTAATTATAGAATATGCTACGGGTCATAACAATAGTTATGGGTAATCATGTTGTTAGTTTTTACAACTTTACCGATACTTTATGTAAAGATAAAATATTAGTGTTGGTTTTTATAGTTATTTTACGAGCGGTTAGTATTCCAAATAATGTTATTTATGTTTTCAAGTTACTTTGTAAACAATAAAAGTACCAACATTTGTAGATTTCTTCCGGAAGACAATTTGACGCGAAAAAATATTTAAGGGAAGGAAAGGGTCCGCTGCTCCAACCCGACATTACTAACGACAACACATTTGCTCGGAAAAGTTTTCACATATTTCTCCGCGGGGAATCTTTCCTTCTGAAGGGAAGATCACAATTGCACGACCCCAATTTTTCCAGGGCCAAATTAACTTACCCAAGTCCATCGGATGTTTGATGAAAACAATGTGTTTTTGCGAGGTTGTAAAAACACAAACAAGGCATTCAAGAATGAAGGCAGAACAATGCTCAAATACTTTTTGGATATTTTACAGGTAGGTGTATAATGTTTTAATCAGTTATCAAATAATAATTTTTTTTTAATGAAAACACATTTTATTGTGAAGGTAGAATTTTAGAACACAATTCTGTGATGCACATTCCGAACACATTAGATGAATCAATTTGGAGCTGCTGCTAAGATGATGATGACTGGACAAATATTATCAAACAAAATAAATGAATAAATTAGAAAAATATAAAGAACCAATATTTGTAAATCATCGCGACACGATCATTTATGCTGGGGAACTGCGATACACATTTCGCGATGTTTAGCATTTAATATTACGAAAATTTTGAATCATATATCGGTAGTCATGTAGCAGAAGGATCTTTTTGAATAATGTTGAGGAGAGAAATAATAAGGTTTCAATTTAGCGTACCAATCAAAACTTTTTAATGAATATTTTTTTAAATATATTTATTAGAGACACTAACAGGATAATAGGTACATGATACTCTAATAATAAAACATTATAAATGAAGACTATGCCCATTATCCCAATTACAAGTGTCTTCGGCACACTCTAGTAACATGTACTATTTACTTTACTTTACTTTATGCATTAATTATCTCATATTTTGTAACTTTTTTCTTCTTATATATATTTATGTATATATATTTATAGTATACTATAAAAAATAAATAGATATATATATATATATAGAATATATATATATGATATATATATATAATATATATATATATATATATATATAATATATTATTATATATATTAGATATAAGTGTAAAAATTTATGTACCTACATTTTTTTATGTATCAAATATGTAAATATATAAGATTTGTATTTAATTTAAAAAAAATGTATTTTTGCATTTAAGTATAATGTACATGTACATTTATATGTATTGCATATTTAGTGTTTGAATCTACATTCATTCATATGATTAGTATTTAATAAATAATTGATTCAATGGATCTATAGGTTCAGGTCATCGTTTAGGAAAAGGATGTTGTGTATGAGTGAGTATTAAATACTCACTCATACACAACATCCTAATAAAATAGTATTCTTGCAGATACCTTATCATCGTTCAAATTTTGAACGATGATAAGGTATCTGCAAGAATACTATTTTAGGTGTTGTTAATTAGTATTGTAAAATATTGATTTAATGCAAAATTTAATAATGATATGTCATTTTGTAATGCATGGAAATTTGACCGAGATGTTATTCAGATATATATCTTACTGATAGGTTTTGTCACTATGGGCATGTGGCCGTTATCCGGCTCCCACACTTTATGCAAGTTGTGGAAAAACCATGTTGCAACGAAGGGGTCACCATTCCCGAGTTTTACTTCGGGAAATATATATCTATGGAGAAACGCAATCGGTTTAAATGTAGTTTTTATTTGAATGACATTAAATTACAGTGGAGTGATATAATAATATGCTGTTTGCTCGCGATCTCGAAGATCTGACGTCATTGGAGTGGCGACGCGGCACACGTGGGTCGTTGTGGCAGCTGAGCGCGTGTATGACGTCACGGTGGACAGCTGACGATGTATCGCTGGAGGAGGTCCGCATGTTGATGCGGATGATACTTGCCGGCAGGTGCAGGAGGGACAGCGTGCCGTTGATGACGATGATGGAGCAGGCTGCAGGGGACGTGTTGGAGAGACACGGCGCGTGGTGCTACCGCTTCTTAGGTCTGTGAAGGTCTGTGAAGGCCGGAACAAACTGGGACGAACTGAACTTTGTGTGCCATTGTACCGCTTATATTTCCTGTGTTGTGCATGGCGTACATACACGCCGACGTGGAAAATGCAGCGTCGGTATCTTCGCCAGGCGTAGAAACTGCCCTGTCAGCGAATTCTGTCCCTGCTTATCGGCGTGTATCCTCATCGCTTAGCGTTTTTCGGATTTCTCAGATCTAGCATTTATTTGTGTGTATTCCATCGCATCAGCATTTTGTGTAGGAGCCGTGTGACTCTTGTCGCTGGTTATTAGGTAGGTCAGAGTGATGTTGACCTTACATCACAATAAAGATTATCTTAAGAACTTTGTTCAAAAAACTTAAAAACGGAAAGAATTGCAGATGGTCCCTTCTGCCGTCTGACTGCCGATGTGGTCCTCTGTAAATGAAATGCCTGTTATTCCAGCTATCAACTTTATTTAAATTTCATGTTATAAAGTCTCGGAGATTTGTACAAATAATTGTGGCAGTGGGAGTGACGTGGTAACACTCACGTCACGTATCTTCCTTATAATTCTCTCCTCACGAATTAGTTTTACATGACTAAATTACCTCGCGTCCCTTATTAATCATATTTACTATGATAAGTTTAATTTTACATTCACTCCATTAACTTCTACTGGACTGCAGTAGGCATTAGCTTAGCTTATGCTGTTACCAACTATAAGTGTACTTACTTATTTCGCTAGATTGTCTAATATATTTTGAAGACGATTTATATATAATTAAACGTTAATTATATATAAAACGCGACAAACCAGAAATGGTGATCAATCAGCAATTTTGTGATATCATCGGTGATAACTTTTTTTACAAAATACCCTAAACCTAATGTATTATCGTATTATCAGTATTATCGCTATCTCAATTATTACTTTAATAATGAAACTAAATGTAACCCGTCAAAAATGACTGAACTTTTACTTGTCGGTTCCTGAAGAATAAGTTATTAATTATTTATAAAAAAAAGAAAAAATGAAAGAAAAGAAGTTACGAACGTTATGACGGACGGACAGATAGCTAAAAATTATAATTGGGATAAAATTAATAATTGAGATTTAAGCAAATAAACAAATTGGAATACACACAAAACATTTTGTATGTCAGCAAATATGGAATTAGTAACAGTGAACGGAGGCCTACCGTATTTTCAGGACCGTTTTATGAGCGAAAACTCCCTTATCGGTCCTACTCTTACGTCGCCAGCTTAACATTTTTTTCTGTAAAGGCCATCTCCGCGCCAAATCCTGTATAGGGCGACCCGGCAAGGAGAGGCCCAACAAAACTCCATTCACTGTCCCGCTTCCACCAAACGCTCTTTATTAGGTTATTAATTAAAACAAAATATAAAATCAAAAATAGAAAGGTTAATCAGAAAAAAAGCGTACAGAAAAGAGAAACATAAAAAGAGTTGATATCAAAGAAAATAGTGAAATAGCCATAGTAAAAACAAACGAAATTCATAAAAATAACAATAAATTAAGGTAAAATAAAGAAAAGAAAAAAAAGGCATATAGGAATGGGGCGAGAAGGGGACAGTGAAGGAACTATGGGTAATGTGACACTATAAGGGAAGGACAAAACAGAAACACACGAAAGGCGGAGTTCAGTTCCGAGCGCCATGGGTTCAGTTTCGAGAGAAATTACCCACGAAGTAGCTACCAGCGCGACACCCACATCCTGGCGAACTCCCGGAAAAGTCTGATATCATTCTTGATGAGGTCACAGTTCTGTACCGACCTGTGCCACACTCCCTCCAGTTCTTCAATCATAACCCCTCTCGCGTCCCTCATAGCAGATGGAAGAGGATATGCTCGCGCGTCTGTCGCACAACTGCAGGCGCACCAGGGTGACGCGGCGAGTCCCAAGTCAGGAATTAGTAACAGTGCCATTTCTGTAAGTGACGTGCACGCAGTTGGCACTAAAAATCAAACCTTTCAAAGAAACACGGTAGTGTGAAAAATTTACTTGCCAGCTACATAAAACTCGCAGACATACAGATAGGACGAATATAACACGGCTTCAATGAGAAAATATTCCGTTAAGTACAATTTTTTACGGATAAAAGAAACAAATGCGATGCACGCAAACAAGTAAAATAGGAGCAGAATTGATATGAAAGATTTATACACAAAACGTTCACGTTAGTGAAAACCTATGCGCAGCCGAGGGAAACAGCTGGAATTTTAAATCAACTTTTTCATAAGATTAGGATTAATATTTATTTTCTAGAATTCTTAGCAATGCATAGCTTTTTTTGCTTGTACGCGCTGCACGGCACTGATGAACCGAATATAAAGTTTACGCAATTCTTTTTCTCGTACCTTACGCGTTTTGATTTTTTTTTATTCCTTTGAGTCTACGGTACTATAAGTACTCTGCATGCGACTAGATCGCCTAATCTATAACTAAAAGTGCGTCAGCTCTACAATTTTTAAAAACTACTTATTATAGTAAAAATCGTGTATTTTATATGAATTCGAAAGGGTAAAAATGTTTAAGCAAAAACCCTCTAGCCTTACCCGTTTAACTTTTTCGGTGGCTCTTATTACTGTTCACTGTAGCTGGAAAAGCTTTAGAGTAGACTACAAAACGATTGCCTCGGGTTCTTTAGCCTTCATGTTCACCTTCTTCCAACAATTTTGTCCTGCAATTTCCAACAATTTTGCCCCGCTTTAGGTCTCACCACATTATCGGGATTATAGTATTTATATTAGATTATATGTTTTAGTATTTATATTGTTAAAATGTTTTTTTTATTCATTCGAACAATATCACACGTCTAGCTTATACTGAGCATTTTTTGTATAAATTATTTCTCAAAGTTTCAAGTCGCCCTATCATTTGTATCCATGATTCGGCAAGTGTGAGGTGTATGACGATGATGACGTTTAAATATTTCTCTGTTTTAGAACTTGTTATTATAATTTATTAAACTTAACACTCGCAGCGCGGTATACTACTAACACACAACTTGCGTCTCTACATATATGTATCTCCTAAGCGTTTTTTATCATGTTCAATTTTTAGATTAACTTTACTTTCCCTTCTAATGTATTTGTGTTATAATTCCGCTCACGTCCTCTATTTACATTCTTTCCTCGATCAGCTTTGTATTCTTTCTTAATGTAGTATAAAATAATATTTACGGAATATTTAAGAACGGAAGCATTATTATGGCGATTCAATATTCTTCATAATATCTCATAATCTATTGCAGAAATTTTGGGGATATCAACGTTAATCAAATCTCCGGGTCTCACTTATCTTTAAATCAGTTTGATTAATACAAATATTGAACACTCTATTATCGGGGTCGGTGTAAGGCTGGAGGAAACCAAATTTTCCTCGTCGGCGAGACGTGCACCTGTTCAAAGAAACGGTTTAATGAGAGATGATGATTGGATGGATAAATAAAACCTCTCCTTTGTGATGGAGACCGAACGGAATCATAGGAACCTATCTTCTGACCAGGCCCCACCCCGCCCGCTGGCAAACAGCCTCCGATCCCTCCCCCCGCAGCCCCCGGCGGGTGGTTATTTGAAGAACTAATGAGCAGCCCTCTCTTCATTTTGTCCTGACAAACCATCCCCTGCTGTACCGCCCCCCGCCGCACCGAGAGAGGGATGCACGGGATTGCCGAATCAGCGTAAGTTTTAAATTGTTTTCAATTTGATTTTAAATCTGCGAGGTTTGACGAGCAAATGATTTTTTTCTTAAACTGTTGCAAAATCAGAAAATGGACAATCTTTCAGAGGAATCACAAGGAGAACATATTTATAATAGAAATAACCTATCAATGTGACGGAAAATTATTATTATTGTAGCTTATTTTATTTAAAATGTATCAAATATAATAAATTAACAAAATAATTGTTGTGTTCGAATTGATATGCTCGTAAGGCGTCTTTTAGAGGTATACACCATTAAGATGAAATAAAACACATAAAAACAGTTTTTTCGAATTGGCATCCCTTTTTCCAGCGTCTTCTGCCAGAACAAGCTTGCAAATTGTAGAAATTTATTTAAACACTAACGGCATAAAATTATCATTCCAATAAAGCTAATAACATGACCATTATTAACACGATTTAAATCCGTTTTATTTCATTTTAAAGATCTACTTTCAACATTCAACATTCAACAATTAGATCAACATTCTACATTATTGCTTAAGAGAAATCATAATAATCAAGAGAATGGAAACAATATAGAAATGGTCTAGGTCAGAGCGTAGGAGGAAAACGAGAGGCCCGATGAGCTATGTGTCCAAACTAAGAACCAAATCTTTATACTCAGCTATGCTAAAAATATAATAAAGGACAAATTTACTGAATCGTAGAATAAGAGAACTCTGCAGTTTCAATAACATTCTAGGCCTTGCCGTCCCTAGTAAACATACTTTTCAAACTCAATTACCTGTTCTAAGTATTCATTATTCATATATGGAAGTACATGCGTACTAGAGCCTCCAAATATTCGCGATTCCAACTATTCGAATATCGAATACTTAATGATAATATATTCGAATATATTCGTAAAATTTTTAAGAAAGGAATAATTTACCTCGGATGATAAATACAGATAAATACATTCTATATATTAAAAAAAACACAATAATTGTAGAGAATTTATGTATTATAATTTTTAAAAAAATGTGCTAAACAGTGTATTATAAGTGGTTGTTTTCATTAAACTATAAAGATAAACAGAAGACATAAAAAAAAGGCAAATGCAAAAAATGTCCGACAAATGCGTTTACGTCTTTGATGTCCGACTTCCATATAGGCGATAGCGGTACTTCTGGAGAAAAAAATCGTATATCTGAGTCAATGAATGCTTGTAATGACTTCCAAGGTTCGTAGACCTTTGTTTCGTTTAGTAAAATATTAATAATCTTATAATATAAATATAGGGAATACTTTACGAATACTTTTTAAAGTATTCGAATAACGAAAACTTAAAAACTAGCGAATATATTCGGGGTTTGAATATTCGAATACGATGTATATACAAGGATTACTAGGCCGGCCAGGCCCTACCATGAGCCTTAGCAGTCTCTAGCCAGTAGGTGGCACTGTTATCGCTGTTGAGGCTTTATGGTATTGATTTTGGTCAAGTCGATTTCCACGTAGTCTCCGGGTAGATACCAAGTCTTTGAGACTTAACTATTTGGGCCTCACTCCATGCTCCTGGTACGTCGAATGATAGATGCCATTGATCTTTTCTTGTGGTTGGATTTGAATCTCGCCAGCAGCAGTCAAATATTTGTAATTAAGATAAGGATTATTTAATTAATATTTGTTTCCCAGAATCTTTACTAATGCACAGCTTTTTCGCTTGTATGCGCTGCATGCTACTGGTACACCACCATGAAACAGTACGATGCAGAGCCATCTATGTATGTAATTAATTAGAAGTTAATATTTTCTTGTATATTTATAGAGAGATTTTTTTTTTGATGAAAATGTTTATCTTTGCATAGAGAGAAACTGTACCAAGTAATAATATGTTAGTTAACCCTTCCCACAGGCTCTTACTTAAATAATACTATAAACTTGTATTTATGTTATTATATTAAAAGAATAATCTCTGCCTTAAAGGTTCGAAACTGGAGAGAGCTGGCATTAGACCGAGATGAGTGGAGGAAAATTATTGAGTACGCCAAGACCCACCAAGGGTTGTAGTGCTAAGTATGATGATGATGATTAAAATAATAATTTTTAATTAGGTTTATTGTGTTTTGCGATAAAAAGGTATCCTTAAAAAAAAATTATCTCCAGAAATATTATATCGCCTTATATTTCGTGGACAAATATTTCTACGGACACTGTCACTCTACCTTAGCTTCTCGTTTATATTCTTATTATTAAATTCAAATGGTTACTTATTTATTAGTGCTCTATAAAAATGTCGATGGTCTAAATAAAAAAGATGTTTGAAAACTCAATAATTGATTAATAATGTCTCTGTGACATAAATCCAGCACTGTTCTGAAAGATTTGAACAAACTCAAAATATTCTGAACTCAATAATTCTTGAAAGAATTATTTCTGTTATTATAATGACATAAAGACCTCTCAGTGATGTCGCTTCCATTGTTCCCAGTTCACGGCCGACGAGCAGTAGGAGGCGTCTGACAAATTTGAAAAACTTTTCAATAAGGGAATTACAGACCCCTCCCGCGTCCTCCCTCCCCGGTCATCCCCGCCACTACAACCCCCCGACACCTGCTCCTAATGTCTAATTTCTAATAAAAGTTCCAAGTAAACATAGCACCATGGAAGTAAAATTGGAATGACAGTTTGGCGCGAAAATATGATGTATTGAAGATGTTAAAAGAGTCAGAAAGGCTGTGTCGCCGGAAGGGGGTGCGAGGGTGGTGCGGGGCCCTCGCGGTCGATGCAAATTGCGTGCGGATGCTGGGAACGCGTTCGTCGCGAATGGCGAGGAAATCTCCGCCGCTCGAAGAGTGGAGGGATGCGAAAGACGTTTGGTCTTGCGGTAAAACATTCTCCTGGTAAATATGTGGCCGGGAGTTTGCGCCTCGTTTCAGGAGACCGCCGATATAGTAAACTAGCTGTTCGTACCCGGCGTTGCACGGGTTAAGGATTAAGTTGAAAATAAATTTGTGGGGGTAAACAAAGGTTTGATTCGAACGGTATAGATTTGCAATGAAAATATATCAGGGGAGGGTAAAAGGTAAAAGGGGAGGGAGGAAATGTCACTTTGTAACCCGCGGGGTTCTAAGGAATAAGTTTACTAATTTTGAGTCCGATCGGTCGAACGGTATAGATTTGCATCGAAAATATATCAAGGGGAGGGGAAGGGGTAAAAGAGGAGGGGGTAAATTTATCTTGTGTTATCCGCCGCGTCCTAAAGAATAAGTTTTCAAAATTTTGAGTCCGATCGGTCGAATGGTACAGATTTGCATTGAAAATGTATCAGGGGGAAGGAAAGGGGTAAAATAGTAGGGAGAAAATGTCGCATATGTTACCCGCCGGGTCCTAAAGCATAAGTATGCAAAATTTGAATCGAATCGGACAAACGGTGTGGATTTGTATAGAGAACAGACAGACAGACAGAAATGAGTTTATAGGTATAGATGTAGTCCTTCTTTCTATTGCGATGTATTCTATGCACCAATCTCTATTTAAAAAGTAGATAAGGACATAAATAAAAATGTATTAATTTTTTGAAGCGCAATTAAGGATATAAAATAGGATGTGTAAAGGTAGGTAAAGTAAACATTTTATATTATTGCATTACAGCTATGGGGTGTAGGTACTAGGTACTGTGTTAAAACAATGTATTGAAAAATACAAAGTTATGAAACGCAGACAACCATCGTCTTCTTCTTCTTCTTTGCTTAAACTTAAGAGTCTGTTTGTGCAGGAGTTTCCTCTTGTGATGCTAAATTCCAGCTCTCTCTCCATCGCTTTGAGGGTCTCCCTGGTGGGCGCGGTCCATCTGGTACTCCATGCAGAGCTATTTATGCTAATGTATGGTAATCTACTACTAAGTAAATAAGTAAGGTAAGGACTACATAATATATAAAAAATATTTGTTAAAGATGCTGAAACGATTTTCTATAAAATAATAATTTTCTATATAATATGAATGTTCTCAAAAACCATGTCAACAAAATACCTACATAAATGATATACTCGCGAAAAATGCGAGTATCACATAATACGTTTTTAGCGAAGATACAAACATTTCCATACAGACATTGTATTATATAAAAGCAGGCTTTTAATATAGGTACTTCCAGCATACATATATATATATATTTCGGCACATTCAAATAATTTTCAAGATTAAAAAAACGGAAACACCGCTACAAGAAAGAGCACCAGAATTATCCATTTAATAATAATTCTATTTAGGGAAATATATGTGTGTATTAATTCTATTTATGTACACAGAACTATATGCTTAGTAATTCCATCTACGGATACACAATTATCTGTTTAATAATTCTATTTAGGGATACAGAATTATATGTTAGATAAACAGGAATGGAAATAAAGTTATAACATCCACCAATAAAAAGTTAAATAAAAAATGTAGAAAAAAATTTCTTTCACATTATTGTATCAAAATTTAAGCTGTAAAACAACTTTAATGTGGATTTTTTTCTTTAATAAATATAATAAATGTATACATAAATGTACCTATTTATATTTATTGTATTTTATTGATACCTACTTTAATTATTCAATTATCATAAAAATGGAATGTTTATGAAGGATAAAAACAATACTACTATACCCAGAACAGTAGTTTTGTCCCCGGCCTGTCGGCGAATTATTAGCCTACCCCTGTGTTGACGCTAGGGTTGTCACTTTACTCGTAGCGTCTGAGATTCTGACGCATAAGGTAGACACGAACCCGAGTAAAATTCAATTTCTTTTAATTGTTCAAAAATTGATGTGCCGATTTTAATATTTATGTGGTCCTTTTCGAACTCTTTGCGAAGGACCTGCTTCATCTTCTCTATATTGGCAACAAAGTCATGAGTAAATTTCGATCTGTCGCATAATTTCTGTAATTAGTATACCTAGTTTATGCACTTAAATTGCAAGAACGCTGATTAACATCAACGTAGATTTTTAAAAACTCACAGTCTTTATGATAATCAACACACCTTTTTAGTAAAGCACCACAAAAATAATAAAGGCATTTTTTTCAGGAAGCGCATTTTTTTTTCTAAAGCGGTGGCTGCGAGCGCGAATGGCACCGAAGGCACGGCCCTTACTGCCGCCGCCTTGTGCCCCCATATTCTATGTCAATGTGTGCGGCACAGTGCGTGCGTACACGGCGCCGAGCACGCACGCACACATTCTAATGGTTAGCGGCCAGTTTGTATGAAGACGTATTACTGTTCTTAGTATACTGTGCTACTGCAGTATTGTTGATTTCTTGGACGGTCCGAGCTGCAACCCAACTCCCGTTTACTTGGGTTCAGTGTGAGATTTGTTTCGCAATTCGGCCTCGGCGCTCAGCTAGCCGAGCGCGGCGATGACCAAGCGCTGCGATGTTTGCTTTGGACTGCCCCCCACCCCCGCCCACACCCACCGTGGGGGTGGGGGGCGGGCACTAATCCGGTTAGGGCGGAGGACGAATCCGCCCTTAAGTGAAAAAAACCTCGAATTCAAACGTGAAACCCGTGATACGGAGTATTGATACATCTTGATTGATTCGCGTCTCAAATGAAAATAAAACTGAAAAAATATTTTGTGACGTATCTGTGGATCGCGGAAATTTCAATCGCCACAATAGTGGGTGTCCTGAAAACAAGAATTCATCAAGGTAAATTTAAAACTTTTAATTTCAATTAATGTGTAAACATCTCGGCTCTCAAGAATTCTCAAAAACACAACACTGGATTTATCCCAGGGAAACATCATTAATCAAAATATATTACAGATGTATCACAGAGACGAAGCTATTTTTATACCAGAAAGTAGATATGGAAGCCTTTTTAGAGTGTTTGTATATATATATATATATATACCAATCGTAGGTACGATATAACCAAAATAAAAATTCCCCCCCCCCCAAAAAAAGCTTCGTCTCTATGAGACATGTATAATATTATATATCTTGATCAATACTTATTTTATCCAGAATCTACTCATAAAAGCCAAACTAACACAATACTCATATTTAAAAATCAAATGTGGGGTATAAAAGCAAAGGCAGCAATATCCAAAAAAAAATTAATGCAGTCATCAATCTTTACTAATTTATAAAGTATTGAATTCGAGATTTTATAAGAAACATAGTTTATAAATTTAAAGGAAATATGATTTTGGAAGAGATACATATGTACATAAAATCTAGAATTCACTACGTTTTAAATTAATAATCCTCGATGATACTATTAAAAACTATTTTTTTTTTTGGATAAGGAAAGACAACAAGCCTTTGCTTTTATACCCCAAAAATAATGTCCTCTAACGTTACCTAAAATATATGAGTATATTTAGTAAATAGGTACATAAGCAATTTGCAATGTTTATAACAAATACAATTTTTAAATGACATAAACAAATGTAATAATAAATCATTCTTTCCTCCTTCCCATCAAACTGTACTCGGAGATCGTCCGGTGACTTGATCAAGTGGAAGAATCATTACCTTTCGTCGTATTTATAAAATCAATAAAGTATTAATATTATTAATATTTACAGCATTAACTTTGTGGTTAGACATAATAACAGAATGTTAGTAAACTTAGTAGAGAGAGAGTGAATCTCATTAGATCCCAGAGTTGTTCAGTAGTTCAATTTCTCTGACAAGACTAACACGCATGTGAACAATAGTGGTGATAGTTTTACAATACTATGGTTGGGGTGTATAGTGTTGTGAATGTAGTAGTGTAGTGTTGGTCCTGACGAAGAGACGGGTTTGTCTCGAAACCGGTAGACCGTAAATCTGGTAGTGGTTTTTACTAAGTTTACCAACATTCTGTTAAAATCAATAAAGTTTATTTTGTTCCCTTTTTACATTATATGTACAATAAATAATAATTTAAAGTCTAAATAATATCTTCAGGTCTTAAAAAATTAATTTTATCAGTCTGGCTTAAGACGTGTGGGTATTTACATGGTATGGTATGCTTATGTGGTTTATTTGGTTGCATATATTATAAGCAAATAAATAGGTACTCGTAATATATTATATTTTACCTTTATGTACCTAATGCTTGGGTTCCACTATTTTAGACCCATTTCATACTTAATATACCTATAATAAATTGTATTTAAAGTGTGGCCTTTATCTTGTAACTTAAATTATTATATCGGTTAAAACTATTCTTCGAAGAACAGATCAAATAGGTCTATTAAAAGGAAGAAGAAGGTTAAAACTAAATGATGAAATGCCAAATAAATTCATTTTAATGAAATTGGATGTTGTTATTCAATGTTTTATCTCATGATTTGACAACGTTATTAAGGTCATTTTCTTCTTAATTTTTTATTAAATTGGTCAAAGTGAGCTGCAGCTGCACTGCGCGAACGAACCACGTTTCACAACTTGATGGATACGGCGCATTCTCAATCTAAATCAATGTCTTTTTCTATTAAAACGAAAGCTATTACTCTAGTGTTACTAAGCATAGTACGTAATAAGTAGTAAAACATTTTTATCATACTCAACATACTGCTCTCTGCACATGGAAAATTTAATGGACTTTAGCGCGACAATAAAAGTTAGTGCTTATTCGGAAATCATTTACTAAAAAAGTAACCCATAAAAACCAAGTTTTTATTATGCTCCCTTTCTTTGTAAAATATAACAACAATTAAAGACGAATTAAAACATATAACATAACACTAAACTTACAGTAATTTAATATATTTCTAAAATGTCAGATGTTTTGAGCTTTGATAAGACACTTCATGCTTTGAAGATAAAATTCTAAAAACATTTGTCAGTCAATTTAGATTTTCGACATTCGTAGTGAAGTACCTATTATGTATTCCGACGGAGTAATTCAAATTTAGAAAATATTCCGCGACGTTATCGGGCCGCCGTTGCTAATCAATCAATCAATCGTGGCGACGATCAAGAAGATCTGTCAAATTTTCGTTAAAAAAAATTAATCATTTTTTAGATTTTTCAAATCAATATATTAATTACCCTAACCAATGTCGTACGTTTCTGCATTTGGATGATGATTTCTATTTGTATACATGAATTTTGCCATGGCGCCCGTTGGGTCGTGTGGCACAGCGGATAACGCGTCTGACTACGAATCAGAGGATTCCAGTTTCGAATCCTGGCAGAATCGAATTTTTTTTTACGGTCGAGAATATTTTATTTGTTGAAATTTTAATTACATTTTTGATTTTTTATAATCAATATATTAATTACCCTAACCAATGTCGTACGTTTCTGCATTTGGATGATGATTTCTATTTGTATACAATAATTTTTTTTACGGTCGAGAATATTTAATTTGTTGAAATTTTAATTACATTTTTGGTTTTTTATAATGGTGTATAAAAGTAATCGACACTGCGAGAAGAGAAGAGAGTAGGTACCTACCTGTCGAGCTGTGCATAGGTATAGGTAAACAATTGTGTTTGCTGTGCAGCAAACACAATTGCCGCGAAGCAGCCACAATAGCCGCCCGCAGGCTAACTTACTAAGTTGTATGAAAATATTTCAACGCGTCTGATAGACATGGAACGTGATTATAGTATGTTTTAGGATTTTTGGTAATTTTTTATTACTTCCTTTCTTTTAACTCGTGGCGTCTGCTGGCTTGACGAAAAAACTTTGAATCGATTTTTAACCCTTTTCACGTGACCCAATCCAGCTGAATCTTTGCAAGCAGACTCGTGGCGACAATCAAAAATAACTATCAAATTATAGTTAAAAAAAATAAATTATAGCTTAATTTTGGATTTTTCAAATTTTCAATGGTTTTTTTCATACAATTCAGTATGTATGGAGATTCCGACGCATATGGTAGACACGAAACCCGAAAATGAGAAAGGGAGTATTGTAAAAACTTGGTTTTTATGGGTTAGTTTTTTTTATTGAAGTCATCGGGATTTCGCGGTAACCCGCCCTTGTGTCGGCCAAGCACCCCTACTATTTAATCACATACAACAATTTACTAACCGTTTCTGAGGGTACGGCCAAGTAATAATTGAGACGAAGAATACGTGTGAACTTTTAGAGCACGAGGTTATAAAAATACCTTGAGTCAGGTTGTTTTCTGTCGTGCGATGCGAGGACATCAAATTGTAAGAATTTTGATAAAAAAATAACCCATAAAAAACAAGTTTTTATTATACTCCCTTTCTCATTTACTCGTGGAAACTGGTTTGGCGCTTAACTACGCGTTGGGCTTCGGTCGGGCGACGCTACAAAAGGGAGTAATAAAAAAACATTAAAAATTTAAAAAATCCAAAAATGTATTATTTTTTTTAACGAAAATTTGATAGATCTTCTTGATCTTCGCCACGAGTCTGCTGGCAAAGTTTCAGCTCGATTGGATCACGGGAAAAGGGTTAAAAATCGATCCAAAGTTTTTTCGTCAAGGTAACAAGCAAGCAGACGCCACGAGTTAAAAGAAAGGAAGTAAAAAATCACCAATTTGATTGACTGTTTCGATAACCTAATGATATTGTATTTAATATCAATTTTTTTTTGTAACTACAAAGCATCATGAAATTTAGGCCTATTTAGTGTCTATATGTTAAATATTGTGTTACATAACGTAATCGTAGATATATGTATGTAGCGGTGGCGTGCAGTGGATATAAACTTAGGTTATGCTGTGACCGACTATAATATTCCTATATTAAAAAATATATATACGTATGTACCAACAAGGGTATATACATTTTTTGAAATTTTTTACCTGTATATATAGAAAAATAAATCAAACATTTTATGATATCGTCGACGGCGATGTCGTCGTAAATAATTATTGATTTTATAGATGTTTTTTATATTCACCCACCATTCACACAAAAAGTTTTGGGTGGAATTTGTAAAAATATCATTCCTGCATACGTGCGCGCAGTTCTCACGTGGCATAGGACTTTTTGAAGAAACAAGCGATTGCATGAAAAAATTACTAGTCTTTTACAAAAAACTCGCAGACGTAGAGATAAGTCAAAAAACACGGTTCAGGACGAGTTTTTTTTTCGATTTGACTAGATCTATGAAACAAATTTGTTGGGCGCAAACAAGTGAGATATATTAAGAATTGACATGAAGTTAGGTACAAAAACGTCGGAAATAAAACTTCTAGCCGTGATTCGTCCTACGGCTATAATTATAAAAGAATTTATTCTTAAGATAAGGATTATTTAATTAATATTTGTTTCCCAGAATCTTTACTAATGCACAGCTTTTTTGCTTGTATGCGCTGCACGCCACTGCTATGTAGGTCCATATGGGTATATTAGAAGTTGTTTTTCTATGTGATAATTGATGAGAAAATTCAAAATCATGATTCATCTGTCCCCTAGAGACGCGGGGCGAATTACACAAAGCATTAGGATCCGATTATTGCAAGTGTGTTTGTGTCCACGTGGCCGCAGCGGGTCACGTGGCGGGCACGTGGTAAGTGATTCCGGACCAATAACATGATTATGAGGAGGGGAGGGGGCCAGCCAGCACTTGCGGCTTCCCGGAGGCGAGCGAGACACATTTTTATTGAAGGAATTACGCGGGCGCAGAATGGTTTTTTAAGTAAAGTTCAAGAAATATGTTTAAAAATTTCTTATGCGTACCTAAAAAATGAAGTTTACGAATTAAAGAAGACATAAAAAAAACTAAAATATATTCTCAAAAATTTCCGAACAAATCCGGATCGTGTCGGACGTCGTATCTATACGTGCGTACACGCACCACTAAATCGTGTGCAGTGTGCGATGTTCAATACTACTTCGAAGGTTAGGAATGTACTTGCGTATTCGTGCGTATACGTACTACTCAATTTCGTACGAAAACGTATCAGAATTTATTTTCTATTATTATTAATCTAGAATTAATTTTCTTCCATTTATATAATGCTGTAGGTGTAAGTCTAAACAATTGACGGTCATTATTGATTATATGTACATACCTATATTCTGAGAATGCAGTTTCTGGATTTTGTCCACAAAGAGATAATAATTAATTATATTTATATAGAAAATTATATATATATTTTTTTATTTATTTAAAAAAAATCCTTGTTTACAAATAAAGATACTTAATACTAATTTAACAATACAACATAAGATAAATTACACATTTTTTTTGTTTTGTTTAATTTGTGGATTATGCCACTCTACTAGGCAACGCCTGTCCTAGAGTGGCGTTATAGAACACAATTATAATATTTTTTCGAGTTCGTCAGTAGTATTTATTTTCATAAGGTAGTTATTATGTATCTACAGAGTATCAAGTGGAATGTTAGTGAAAGTTGAGTTAGTCATAAGTCCAAGTGTAAATATGTGTAGAATAATTGTTTAATGTAAAAAGGGTTAAAGTTTTGTTTTAGATTATTTTTTATTTTCCTTAATTAATTAATAAATTAATATAGGTATATATTTTTATTTGAAGACATATTAATTATAATTATTAATTTTGCCCAAAAAGAGATAAGATAAATTATAGAAGTCTCGCAGTCTCGCTCTCAATTAATGATTCATACATGTTTCCATACACATTGGGAAACGTTTATGAAACTGTTTGAAATAAATACTATCATGGAAGTCCCTGCATAGTCCCTTCAAATATATTTAATAAACTGATTTAGAAAATATGTAGAATATAAAAGCAAAGGCAGCACAGTAACCAAAAACATTTGAAGGCAGTCATCGAGGATTATCAATTTAGAATATACTTACTGAATTCGAGATTTTGTAGGAAAAATAGCCTATAAATTTATAGAAAACATGTTTTTGGAAGGCATAATAACATCTATAATTCAGTACATTCTAAATAAGTAATCCTCGGTGACTGCAAACGAAACATTTTTTTTTTTTTATATTGCTTGGCATTCATAAAAATGTAATACCAGATACTCATATTTCAAGATAAAACTATAGACGTATCACTATAACGTGGCGTGCGAGGGAGGGCGTCCCTATCGCGTAACAGAAGTTGTCAGGGTGTAAATTTATTACACAATACATAATGTACAGAATGTCCGGTGACCGGTATCGTATTAAATACAAAAATTTGGTCGGGCAGCACAAAAGAAACCATGCAGTAATGGCGGCCGTTCTATCTGTCAAACTGTCAGACGGTAATATCGGTCCATTATTCGCTTTTTCAGCTTCGAAAAACTTTATTACTTCATTGGCAATTGTTCTTGCACCATCCCGGACTGTTTAGGATGTTTTGGACATAATAATTCAGCGTATTTTGGTAATCAAGATGTCACAGCTCCCGACCAAATACAAAATTGAACTAAATGACAGGCGAGGGGTTACCGCCGGGTGCGGGCGGGGCGGGTTTTAGTTCAAAATTCGCCGCACGCCAAGTTACGTTGGGCAAGGAATAATGGCAGAAATTTTTTAACAAAGATTTAATACGTAACAGTGATATTAGGAAGGGATACACGTGAAATCTGCCCCAGGTGATCAAAATGAAGTTACGCCACTGATATGCAGGTGAATGCTTTAGCAAAGTTAGTTCGAAATTTTGCGTAAATTTAGACAAGTATGACATGATTGATTATTTATCCATCTAGATGGGAGTTTTGTATTGTGTTATTCTCTTAGTAATTGGACGTTAGAATATATAATTACATTATACATCTATATAATTAAATTTTCTGAATTATGAATGATGTTATATTTCTTACAGAAAACACATTTTATTGAAATAAAGTTGATTTTTTTAGAACTCAGTCCTATTATATTTACAACATAATCAATGTAAAATGTATACAAAATAATTATCTATCCGGGAACAAATAAATTTTTCAGTATAACATTCTAATTAATTAATTTTATTTACCGTAAATATTATAAAACTATGTTTTAAAAATTGCACAATTAACATCACAGTTAAATAATTTATCATTAAATAATAAATATGGGTAATATGTGTAGTTTTTAATTATATCGAGAATATCATTGGTGTACCTAATGTATGTACTAACATGATAGGTTTATTTATTCTTTAATGATAAATTATTTTATCATCATTAAAAAATAATTCAGTTTTTTTTAATAAAAAAACATACCGGAAAACTGTCCCTGTGTGACAGTGCTCCGGTATGGAAGCATTTTTTTCGTTAAAGAAAATTATTAAATGTCATTTAAATGAAATTTTAGGTACCTTTTCGTATGCCACGTTCGTGAAAAATTAAAAACAATTTATTCTTATTTTTTCAGACATGATCAAATCTAAAGTTAAATAAACAAATATAATATTAATAATCAAATATAAAACAAAATTGTTATTGAATAAAAGTTTACAATGATTCTAATTTTCGTCTGACAATTCATCTAGGTTCATTTTCTGCAATTAATATATACCTATGACAGAATATCGTCCTCTGAGTAACCATAGATCAAAATACATAGAGTAGCTTGTTGGTCTTGTGGTTAGGACTCTCGCCTCGTGATCCAAAGGTCGCTGGTTCGAAACTCACTGCAGACCAGCAAGTTAGTCCTATTTTCATAGCACAAGCGTTAAGCTTAGTTTGAAAATAGTAAGAATATCGATGTGACATGTATTCCGCATCTCTATTTAAAAAAAAAGGTGCTTTGAAGGTCAGAGGTCAAGGTCAAAAGTGTCAGAGGTGGTGGTGGTCTAGAGGTGGTTTGATGAACCAAAGTACCGAACTTATCTTTAATTATTATTGTCTTATTTCCTCATTTTGGCGAATTATAGATAGATTGCAATCATGTACGCGCGGACATTGTTTGGTTAACGGCTTTTGAAAAATTTCCGTAATTAACGTAGAGAGCACTACACTAACGTGTGATAACGTAGCTAGATATTTTTGGGATTCAATGCAATATAAAGTATGTATATTAAGTATAATATAATATATGTACTGAAGTATAATATAAAATGAAATGATCATAGTTGATTACTGTGTCAAAATTGGTAATCGCCTTTTCGCGAATAGAAAAAGTTTCGGGTTCACATCCAGGTGTCAATCAAATATTTTTTCCATAAGTAGATTTTTAATCTTTCAAAGAGATTCACTATTTAAAAAATATATATATTGTGTAAGAAAATGCGTAAATTATCTAATTAAATACTTATCTATCTACTGTTGTAAGGATCTACTCAAAAACCACATAAATACATTGTATATTAACATAAAGTAAATACTTTTTGTATCGACATGTGCGTATGTATGTGTGTATGTACTTATCCTGTACGTTGGATCCATTTGCAGATGACGTCTGGCAATTCGGGGAGGTACTAGGGATAGTTTTAAGTGGATGGCATATGGGAAACCAATCTGGCTGATGGGATAACATCCTAATATCCCGAGGCCTGCTTCTTACTGTGGATAATAAAGATATAGGAGGTATAGTTTCTTTTTTATTGTATTTTGAAATCGAAAAAATCTATGGTCATGCATGGCCGATTTCAGGTACCTACATGATAACACCCTGCTGATCATAACAAGTCCCTTAAATTTTTTTATGGAGAAAACCTCTTGATTGCATCGTCAACATTCATGTAGAGAGTTTTGTTTTTATTTTGTTTTAAAAAAAATGAAAAAATCAAACAAAATAATCGTACTTACGTATATATAATAGGTACATAATTTCCCGATGTCCTAAGAAATTTAAAATCGACAGTAGTTGTTAATTTAGCATCATTGTCTGTTAAAAATAGCAAAATACGATCTAACAGTAAAACACGTAGAATATGTCAATCAATCAATTTAAACAAAAGCAGACAGATTGTCAAAATCATTTTTATTTTTATAATATGTAATAACACATTTTATAGTGAGGACGCGATTCAAGTACATAGTTCGTAATCAAGTACATTTTATATAGGTATAATACAAATATTTTTTAATATATTAAATAACATTTGATATATAAAAAAAAAACAAAATGAATCTACTTATAATATAGTATATATTCTTTTCAAAATATTTTTCTAAATTGATTAATCATATTTTTTTTTTATAATAATGTGAATCATTCATTAACAACACATAAAATACGAAGGTACTTGCATATTCAACTTGTCAAGAAATTGATCTTCAATGTGCTTATACAAACAATTGAGTAGCTTGTTGGTGTAGTAGCTCTTCTTAATGATCAGTGGTCGATGGTTTGCGCTCAATTACAGGATACCAGCAAGGTAGCCCTGTTTTCATAGCACAAGTATTTAGCTTGAGCTATGAAAAAAGGGCTAGTTTGCTAATATTGCTAATAATAAGGGCTAATTAAGCTAAATAGCTTTATTTAAAAATATAAAAGTAAGAATATTGATGCGGCACGTATTCCGTGTACGTATCTCTATTGGTTTTTTGAAAATATTTAATTTTATTTCATTTTTTTTAATAAATGAAGTAAGGTTGGTGTTCGATGACGGACGGATTCGCCACCATCGCACGCGGGTCGGGAATCAGGAAATAAATGTCTTTCTTCCCAATCTTCGCCGATAATGATTGATACTCTTACACCCGAGATACACTAGGCCAAAGATAACTATAATTCATAGCTGACAAATTGTATTTACTGCTTTTTCCTGGTACGTCGAGTGCCGATTCAATCTCTACTTCTCCTGGCTTCTTCGAATCCGGAACAGATCGATCTGTCTCTTTCGAAAGGCCTATGTGAACTGATTCGTCGGATTCGAATACTACACGAACAAGAATGTTAGTTCTCAAAGAAAAGACACCGGCACGCGCTTTCCAACTGTCACTGGTCAGATTTATAAAAGTTTAAATCCTGGCTAGAGGTTGGCGCAGAATACGTCGGGCGTCAATTTGGACCAATCAAAATCATTTCGCGGCCGGCAGCCCGGCGGTCACGAAACAGACTGAATTTATTATTAATATTATTTTAGTATGACTATAGGAAAACAAATCATCACAAACTCGCGTAGATTTAATTGAAATAATAATTTTATTTGATGAATGATAAAAGCTCTTGGGAGGGAAGAAAATGAAATGAAACTTTGGAAGAAGTAGAGTAAAACATACCTATTCGGAGGAAGATAGCAAACACACATAATATATCTTCTTGTGTATATCGATATATACGATATGTAACTATAAATCGACCACCAAGAAGAGGACATGAAAGCATTCATGAGTGAATGAATGGAGTGGAGCGAGTAGAAGGAATCAAAGAACTGGAAAAATGTCATAGCTATAACGATTTGTATGACAAGCATGTCCTTAGAAGAAAGGAATGAATAAAAATAAAAACACGTGCATTACTGATTAACGGTAAACAAAAAACAAAATTAATAAAAATAAAATACGTAAAATAAAGTAAAAAAAAAACAATGATATCCTAGACTTTCTCAATAAAAATATTATTTCTAATAACAATGATGCCACAAAAAGGGTAAAAGGATTGATCATGTGGTAAACTTGATAACGCGATGAATTTTTCTTCTAATTCGGTTAAGGGTTAGTAGATATGTATGCAAACTAAATATCGTTGGACCGCAAAACGGCAAAAACACGTTTTAAGGATTTAGTCTTAAGACCGTTTCCACATTTAAAATCATTGTATTTCTAGTTTATACGCTTATTATTCTTAAAAGTGGTACGCAGTTTTCGATGAGCCCTTTTTTGTTTCAAGTCATATTGTACCAAGGAAGACTATGCATATAAGAATCTAAAATATATGGTGTTTATACCCGTTAACACTAACACAACGAAACAATGTGCCTCGTACGCACGGCTTACACATACTAATTCGATTGTCTTTCGTAAATGAAAAGAACTCAAGCAGGGTACCCGCTACCAAAATCCATGAGATGTGAAAATAGCAGCTCACCAGGCGCTTGCAGGTAGAACATTGGAGTACAAGTTAGCAGTAGTAGACATGTTTTGGAAACAAGGCGAAACAAATACTTATGGAATTTCCGAATATTTCTATCACAACTGCTTCCATATTATTCAGATTATAATATAATATATTATTGTGTAAGATAAATATGAAATATCGTTTTTTTTAATACAAAATGACTGTCAACCTATAACTCATGCTTTAATGTTGACTCCACGCCCTTGCAGTTTACAAATAATATCTTATTAATGCTAATTTTATTAATAAAATTATACTTTTCCACACTTATTTATCGGAGATATAAATATTTTTAGAGCCAATGGTCCCTTTGGCAGGATAAAATGTATACTAATAAATTAAAACTCAAAGTATAGACACTAAAATTGTAAAAATAATATGTGGCAAATAATAAATAATCAAGTACTAACATGAAACTATATTATTAAAAGATAATAATTTGTAAAAGGGACCGGTTATTTATAATACTTAACACAAACATTAAAATTAACACTTTTCTTATTTCCAAAATTTATATTTTATCCAACTATATATTAGGTCCTTACATATGAAATTGGCGTTTTGCCGTACTGGCAAATTTGATCTCAAATATCTTCTCTTTGGTTAGGAATTCCAAATCCAAATTTATACAGCTATTTACTCATGTTTTTGTGTTTTGAAAATTATAATTCATTTGTTTTTTCCTCAATTGTTTTTTTCTTTGCGTCACTCAGTTTACAAAATGAAAAACTTGAAATATCGCGTTATTTACGAGTACGAGTTCCACCGTGGCACCAGTGCTGCAGAAACGGCTCGAAGGATTAATGATGTGTATGGTGACGGTGCCGCAAAAGAAAACACAGTGCGTTTTTGGTTCCAACGTTTTCGTTCTGGAAATTTCGACCTGCAGAACAAGCCCCGTGGACGGCCGGAGACCAAAGTTGATAACGAAGAATTGAAGGCTATTGTGGAAGCGGATCCATCGCAAACCACATCCGAGTTAGCTGCAGGCTGCGGTGTTAGTGATGAAACTGTTGATATCCACTTGAAGCAAATTTGTAAGGTGAAAAAGCTTGAAAGGTGGGTACCTCACGAATTGAGTGAAGCAAATCAACAAACGCGCGTTGACTGCTGCGTTGCATTACTCAACCGGCACAATAATGAAGGGATTTTAAATCGAATCATTACCTGTGATGAAAAGTGGATCCTGTACGATAATCGGAAGCGCTCATCGCAATGGCTGAACCCTGCCGAACCAGCCAAACCATGCCTCAAGTGAAAATTGACTCCAAAAAAGTTACTTGTGAGCGTTTGGTGGACTAGTGCTGGTGTCGTTCACGTTCTCGTTTCTTAAATCTGGCCAGACGATTACGGCAGATGTCTATTGTCAGCAACTGCAAACCAAGATGGAAAAGCTGGCTGCTAAACAACCGAGGCTGGTTAATCGCTCTAGGCCACTGCTGCTTCATGATAACGCTAGACCACACACTGCACAACAGACGGCTACCAAATTAGAGGAGCTTCAATTGGAATGTCTAAGACATCCACCGTACTCTCCGGACCTTGCCCCAACAGATTACCATTTTTTTTAGAAATTTGGATAACTTCTTGCAAAGGAAAAAATTCAACTCCGATGGGGCAGTCCAAACCGCCTTCAAAGATTTTATTGATTCCCGTCCGAATGGTTTTTTTAGTAAAGGGATCGATGAACTATCTAAGAGATGGCAAAAGTGCATAGATAGCAATGGTACATACTTTGATTAAAAAAATATATTATAATAAAAAAAAATCGGCTTTATGTTCCTCCCATACTAAACGCCAATTTCATATGTAAGGACCTAATAATTTATATGAAAACTTTGTAAACTTTGTAAATTGATATCAAAATAATAATCCATAACCAATAGATGATTCACAATTTCGCAATTATTATTGCTATTTAAACAAATTAAATGTTCCTTGACTATGATATAAAATTTTTTAGACGTTTTTCCTATGTATACAAAAATAATTACAATTATTCCAGATCAATTTATAAACACCAGATTTTTTATCGATCAAACTAGCTTAGCTTAGCAGGGTTAAAAGGTTAACAAAAATGTTTGATTAAAGTTTTATATTTTTATGTTTAGAGTGTGTAAATATAAATCAATGCATTATTATTTAACGTAGGTTAATATGTTCATGACAATTTGAAACGAGGGTCTATTAGGGGAGTAGCAAGATGATAGTGTACTTATTTGGAATGTGAGAGACATCAGGATCGAATCTACCAAATATTTATTTATTTATTATTAATTAACGCCCTATAGGGCTTTTACAATAGATAGGTATAGTGTACATTAACATAATAGATATATAGTTTAGAGAAGAGAAAAAAAAACATAATACATGTAAACATAGTAATGACAAAGTGGGAAGAAAATACTTAGAATATAGATACAAACAAATAAAGATAAATATAATACATAGTAAAAAGCAAGAAGCATAAGAAAAACATAATATTATAGAAATTTAAAAACAAAAAAAAAGTAATAATATAGAGAGAGAAGATATAGCACAAGCTTGAAAGTCATAAAATAATAATAAAATATACATACATACAAATCAATTATTTAAGTCCAGTTCGACAAATACTAGTAATCTTTCAGTACACCTTTTAATATATGTTTGAATATTATACAGTTATTGGCAAAGACGTCCAGTTGCTCGTATCTGTTTGCTAGTCTAGGAAGCGTTTGCAGTGGGGAATTAAAGAAATAGTAGCTGAAGTTTCCACGGCAAAACCTGCATGACTTCTAGTTATGCGAGACGGAACTCGCAAGCAGATACGTTCTAGTAGTTGAGGACAGTCGATAGTGCCATTAATTAATTTGTGTAAAAAGAGAAAGTCCGTCACTATTCTTCTAGTCTCTAGTTTATCAAGACAGCTAAAAGATCTGATAATGTTGTAATCTATGTTACTTGACGGAATGTTAAGTTTATAATTGATAAATATAAATAGATAGATAAAATATTTTTGATTTCGAAATGTTTTTGGAGCGCCTGGTAGCGAACAATGAAAATAATACCCAACGTAAAAATGAGTTTATACGAGAAAATATATTTTTTTTAACTACTCAATACACATTCAGTACATGATACACAATTATTTGAGATTGTTTCGAGACTTTAATACCTGCAACGTCACAGCTCGACGACGATTTGCATTCCTCCTTGAGGAGGTACTGAACATGGAACGACCAGGGGCGTAGTCCACGAGTCCCCGCAATACATTATTGGGCCCAGGTGTCGCGTCACTCAGCCTGACAGCGGGGGGCGGGGGCGAGTTGCGAAACAAGCTCCACCACTGCTCATTTTTCACCATTGACATTTTCACGAAGAAGACGAATGGAAATTTCCAACACACTTGCGGAAATTGAAAAATGTCGGCTATCTACCCACGCGCGGTAGGCACCTACCAGTGCGTTAGAGATTAAAAATTCCGGCGAGGATAAGAGGGCTCTCGCAAGCGGGAAATTCGTTTTTTTTTAATTGTTTATGTTTTTCATCAATGCATCATGCGAGCACACTGGTCTTCAGGCTGGTACTAGATCACACATTGTTCAGAATCGATACCTATCATAGCAATATCTTGTTTTTATTTACTCCCTTTATATTAATTAACTCGTGGTGTCTGCTTGCTTGCCGCCAACAAAAACTTTGGATCGATTTTTGACCCTTTTCCCGTGAACCAATCGAGCTGAAACTTGGCAAGTAAACTCGTGGCAACGATCAAAAAGATCTATCAAATTTTCGTTAAAAAAAATTAATAATTATAGTATAATTTCGGATTTTTAGAAATTTTATTGTTTTTTTCAAATTGAAATCATTAGAAAAGTTTGATTACGGCGGCCCGATAACGTCGCGGAATATTTTCCAAATTTAAATTACTCCGTCGGTATGCATAATAGGTACTTCACTACGAATGTCGAAAATCTAAATTGACTGACAAATGTTTTTAGAATTTAATCTTCAAAGCATGAAGTGTCTTATCAAAGCTCAAAACATCTGACATTTTAGAAATATATTAAATTACTGAAAGTTTAGTGTTATATTTAATGTTTTAATTCATCTTTAATTGTTGTTATATTTTACAAAGAAAGGGAGTATAATAAAAACTTGGTTTTTATGGGTTACTTTTTTCGATTTCACAAATGTGTAAAATACATAGTAACAGTAGAACGTTAAATGAAGTTAACATATTCTCCAATTCATTACTGAACTATAATAATTTTTCACAGGACTCTTTTTCTTGAAACTGTTTTGATGTTGGTGCTAAATACCTTATAATAATTGCTGTATATATGTCGATTGTCCAGTTGAATTTTAAATATGATATTTTTTCTGTATTATATTTTAAATATGATATTTTTTCTGTAAAATTAAGCAACAATAATAAATAAACATATATTCTAACTAGCACATTTTGCGCAATCTAATGCAACCAAATAATTATAATGAAGATAAACTTGTAAATAATTAATTAAATTTCAAAATTTCCTACTACAGTACCAGACCGTTGTCTCCTGGTGTTATTGTATCTCTATACCACTAAATCAAAGATGTCAGTTGTCAATCAAAAAATCCCTCAAATGGGAAAAAGTTTCAAAAATGACGTAAATGGGGATCGAATAGTATAAAATAATATTTAAAAAAAAATGTATTACCTACTCAA
Organism: Agrypnia vestita; assembly: GCA_016648135.1. NCBI lineage: Eukaryota > Metazoa > Arthropoda > Insecta > Trichoptera > Phryganeidae > Agrypnia > Agrypnia vestita. Next base: position 112,207 of record JADDOH010003484.1, read on the forward strand.
AATAATCTCTGTATTACAGAATTTTCTTATACCTATAGAAATGATCTATACTTCAAGCTAAACATTCGTGAAAAAATGCGAAGAAAGGCAGGCAGATTTGATTTAGTGTAGAAATTTGCGTAAACCTAAAATTACAGATTTAAAGAAAGATTTTCTGTCCCTCTGCCATGTAAATTTGATTCCTAGTGTTTATTGGAGTTATAATGACAATATTTTAATAAAAAAAAGTAATGATGATGCTGTTGGTAATTCAGATAATTCTTGTCAATTTTACGCAATTTATTTTTCTTTCGTTTTCATGATTATTTTAAAATTAAATCCATTTTAAACACAAATGTCTGTCTCACTGAAGATTACTGCACTATGTTACCCCCAGATCTAATATTGATAAAATCTGTACCTATAAAACTCAATGTCTGTCTATCTGTCTGTTCTCTATACAAATCCACACCGTTTGTCCGATTCGATTCAAATTTTGCGTACTTATGCTTTAGGACCTGGCGGGTAACGTAGGCGACATTTCCTCCCTAATCTCATACCCCTTCCCCTCTCCCTGACACATTTTCGATGCAAATCTGTACCGTTTGACCAGTCAGACGCAAAATTTGGAAACTTATTCTTTAGGACTCGGCGGGTATCATAGGTGACATTTCCTTCCTATTCTCATACCCCTTCTTCTCCCCCTGACATATTTTCTATGCAAATCTGTACCGTTTGACCGATTGGGCTCAAAATTTGGAAACATATTCTTTAGGACTCGGCGGGAATATATATGCGATATTTCCTTCCTATTCTTTTAACCCTTCCCCTCCCCTGATATATTTTCTAGATAAATCTGTACCTTTCGACAGATCGGAATAAAAATTTTGAAAATTATTCCTTGGGACCCGGCGGGTAACATATTCGACATTTCCCCCCTATTCTTTTAACCCTTCCCCTCCGCTTATACATTTTAGATGCCTTTGTTTACCCTCATAAATTTATTTTAAACTTAATCCTTAACCCGTGCAGTGCCGGGTAAGGACAGCTGGTTACTAATACAATTCGAAATGATTAAAACAACTTAGCATTTTTTCCGAACAGCATCCGGTTCATTAGTCAGATATATCAGAAAAAAGGCCATAACTCAGCTTATAATCCACATATCGTTAATATTTTTATTACTACTAAATACTTAAATATCTGTTGATATAATCTGTAACTTACAGGCATATATAAATAATATTAGATTAATGGTGACCGTTTGAATATTGCTTTCGTCATTATCTCAAAACATACTATTTGGAGATATCTGACTAACGAACTGGACGATCGATATATGTATCCCTTTGCTCATATGTATTATGCCTTCACGTTATGTATTGTATGGATTATTATATTAAAATAAAACACAAATTACTTTGTTTTCACCACTATATTAGATTAAAAAATCTACATGTTTCGAGAACAATGTTCTCTTCGTCAGGATTATTGTGTACTAATCTTAAAAGTTGAAACCAGCAAATATGTTACGGTGAAGGGGCGGTTGAGGGGGTAGGTGAGGGGAGGGGGGGGTTCGAGGTGTTAATTATTATGGGTCATTTGGAATGTTAAGTGGAAAAATATTCAAAATAGGATTATGCAAAAATTTCGTTTGTGTATTTATTATATTAGACTTAATATTAACATTTTTCCTAATTTCGAGTATTTCTAGGAAAAATGTTAATATTAAGTCTAATATAATAAATACACAAACGAAATTTTTGCATAATCCTATTTTGAATATTTTTCCACTTAACATTCCAAATGACCCATAATAATTAACACCTCGAACTCCCCCCTCCCCTCACCTACCCCCTC